>PITA01002697.1:0-102401 GCA_004023965.1 Spilogale gracilis | reverse complement strand
TCAGGTCATGATCTGGGAGACCCAGGATCGAGTTCCATATTGGGCTGCCTGCTCAGCAGGAGGCCTGCTTCTCCCTCTCTCACTCCCCCTGCTTGTGTTCCCTCTCCGGCTGTGTTTCTGTGCGTCAAATAAATAAAATCTTAAAAAAAAAAAAAAAAGCAACTCAAATTTAATACTTTAAGTTTATCCTTGTTTTTTTTTTAATTTTGTTAAAAAAATTTTTTTCTTTTTTACCTCACTGAAGGTGGTAACATATATATTCTAGTTAGTGTCTTCTAAAACAATGCTTGGAAATACTGATGCTGAGTGGTATTTCTGTGATTACTTTCATGACATTTTCTGAGTTTGATTTTTTTATTACCCAGCTATCTTCCAGAGACTGGCACACTGATTCTCCTGATTAATATTCTATGTACCGGGGATGGTATTCTTACTTTCTGTCTGTGGAGAATTGAATAGCACAACCACCATAAGTGATGTGCTGGTATGTTACCTTATAAATGCTCAAGGTACAGCTTCTAATATTGAAAAATAGAAAAATAAATTGACCTTGATGAAGTGTGTCTTCTTTTGTCTGTTCCCAGGAAAGTTTATTTCAGGTATTTCTACTGCTGAAATGATTAGCGTTAACAGCTTCTCCCCTCCATTTTATTTTGCAGGGTCTCTTCATCTTCCTGATATATGGGGTATACAACACAGAGGTAAGTCTGCTTGGAGTATCTCAAGGCTGACAGAGTGAATGAGAGAAATGACAGGTTTCTTATCTTGATAACTGAAGAACAAAGTTGGCTTTTCATATGAGTGTCCTACTGCCCTTCATGCTCGGACTAGCTTATATGCATCCCAGCCTACTATTAAACACTGACACCCTGAATAAAGGGACAGCCTCATTTCTCATAGGCATTGACTAATATTTTACTACCGCCTTAAGTTTTTGAATTTTCAGTCTTTCTTTTAACACTTAACTATACTTGATGGTATTAAAGTTTCACAGTTTTAAGTGGCACAGTGCTTACATGTAATTGCATGGTATTAGAAAAATATTCTTTCGTACCTCCAAGTGATCATTAAATATTATCTTTTAAGTTTTTAAGGAAGCTAAAAGAGGCCTGAAAAGAGTAAAAAATAGCATTTATGGTCTCAATGGTGAAATTTCTCAGAGAAGTCATTTATTATTTAATTATGAGAAGTTATTTAGCTAGAAATATTGAGAAAATTGACTTGAAATTTCATTAAGAAAATATACTATGTAAGTAAATTATTGCCATAGTTCTAGTTCTTTTATGAAAAAAAGTTCTGTGATTTATAGTCTCTGTTAGGCAAGTTGCTGGTTTAGATTTCTGCATGCTTAATATGAAAGTGAGTGCTCTGTGTGTATAGGCACTGAGTAAAGACTTGATTTTTGTTGGTCTTTGATTTCAAGATTTTACTTTGGAATTTTCCCTTAAGAAAAAATTCATAATTTCGCATGCGTTTCTCAGCATTCTGTCCTCGGGGAGGGCAGAGTGAATCCTGGTACAAAACTTAGAAGGGCCTAGTCGTTTTTCCTAAGTAACATAAGGGGCTAGGCAACAATATAACATAGCAAACAGACTCATTAGCCAGACTGAAAAGGTATGTGGGCATTTAAATAACACCTTATGATGATAAAGTATGTGTGTGGGCGTGTTTTACAGGGCTGCCACACCTGGCTTACACGCGGTTTCCTTTTCCAGTAGCCCTCAGGTAGGTTGGCAATTAGACAGCTTTTTTTTTTTTTTTTTTTTTTTTGCAACGGTACCTCTATTGCGGTTTCAAAGCAGGCTCCTATAAATGCAAAAGTTACACGCCCATTATTAAAATGTTTCCAAACTAAGAGGTTTAACCTAAGCAATGTTTTAATAAATGTTGAGCACTTGAAGTTTACTGCTTTTAGGTAGAACCAAAAGTGCCCTAAGTGATCCGCTTTTGGGTTTGGACTTTGATTCAATACCTAGACTGCAAACTGTAAAGCAGAGGAAGCCCCCACATTCAGTCCTCAGTTTCCCCAACCTTTTCTGCCAGCCTCTTTCTCTGCAGCCCCCAAGCCACGCTGCATTACGGTCCCGCGTAATTCCGCCCCTTGGGTTCCACCTCCTGAGCGTCCTCCCCCAGAAGCCCTCATCCACGTCCATCTCCGTCAGTGCAGCCCACCAATCACGCCTGCTCGCCTGGAAGTCTCTTTCTACAGGGGAATCCAAATCCCCACCCCTCGAGCCCAGGGCCTCCCCTCCGCCCAACCGCCCCAGTGATTGACAGGCAGGCCGGGCGGAAGCTGCGGCGCAGGCGCTGTGGCTCCACAGAGCTCCCCTCTGGCTGGGTTGAGGAGTTCCCAGCAGACACCGCGCCGCGGCTGCGCAGTACAAGGGAGGCTTTTAATTCCATTGTGGAGAGGACGGCGTTATTTTTATTAACTGGAGGCGACGGCGGCTGCGGCGGCGGCGGTACCCGTAAGTGTTGCCGGTGGGTCGGAGAGGGAGAGGGCGAGGCCTAGGGAAGAGTCACAGGACCATGCGTACCGGTGCCGGAGGCGACCGGGCTGGGAATTAGTGCTGGGCGCGTTGCGGTCTGGGCGGCGGCGCGGCGGGGTCCCGGGCGCTGCGGTGGTCCCGGCCCGGGGCCCGGTTCCACCCCCTTTCCTCCCTCTTCCCTCTCCCTCCTCCTCTCCTCAGCCAGGCCTCCTCCGGGGTATGAAAATCGGCAGTGGGTTCCTGAGTGGCGGCGGTGGTACCGGCAGTAGCGGTGGTAGCGGCTCCGGCGGCGGTGGTAGTAGCGGCAGCGGCGGCGGCGGCAGCAGCAGCAGCAGGAGGGCAGAGATGGAACCCACCTTTCCCCAGGGTATGGTTATGTTCAACCACCGGCTTCCCCCGGTCACCAGCTTCACCCGGCCGGCGGGGTCGGCCGCCCCTCCCCCGCAGTGCGTGTTATCCTCCTCTACCTCCGCAGCCCCGGCCGCTGAGCCCCCCCCTCCGCCAGCCCCGGACATGACTTTCAAGAAGGAGCCGGCGGCGTCAGCCGCGGCCTTCCCCTCGCAGAGGACCTCCTGGGGATTCTTGCAGTCTTTGGTTAGCATCAAACAGGAGAAACCCACAGATCCTGAGGAGCAGCAGTCCCACCACCACCATCATCACCACCACTATGGGGGGCTGTTCGCTGGGGCCGAAGAGAGATCTCCAGGCCTAGGAGGTGGGGATGGGGGGAGCCACGGCGTCATCCAGGACCTCAGTATTCTCCACCAGCATGCCCAACAGCAACCAGCCCAGCACCACCGCGACGTATTGCTCAGCAGCAGTAGCAGGACTGATGACCACCACGGCAGTGAGGAGCCAAAGCAGGACACTAATGTCAAAAAGGCAAAGAGGCCAAAGCCAGAATCTCAGGGAATCAAAGCCAAGAGGAAGCCAAGTGCATCTTCCAAACCTTCCTTGGTTGGAGATGGAGAAGGTGCCATCCTCTCCCCAAGTCAGAAACCTCATATCTGTGATCACTGTAGTGCTGCTTTCAGAAGCTCCTATCACCTGCGGAGACATGTCCTCATTCATACTGGAGAAAGACCTTTCCAGTGCAGCCAGTGTAGTATGGGTTTCATTCAGAAATACCTACTGCAGAGACATGAGAAAATTCATAGCAGAGAGAAGCCATTTGGATGTGATCAGTGCAGCATGAAGTTTATTCAGAAGTACCATATGGAGAGACACAAGAGGACACACAGTGGAGAAAAGCCATATAAATGTGACACTTGCCAACAGTATTTTTCAAGAACTGATAGACTGTTGAAGCACAGGCGCACATGTGGTGAAGCCATAGCTAAAGGAGCCGCTAGTGCAGAACCTGGGTCATCAACCCATAACAATATGGGTAATCTGGCTGTGTTGTCTCAGGGAAATACAAGTTCTTCAAGGAGAAAAACGAAGTCAAAAAGCATAGCTGTTGAAAATAAGGAACATAAGACTGGTAAAACAAACGAGTCACAAATTTCAAATAATATAAACATGCAGAGTTACTCGGTAGAAATGCCTACTGTGTCTTCCAGTGGAGGCATAATTGGCACTGGTATTGATGAACTACAGAAAAGGGTGCCAAAATTGATCTTTAAAAAAGGAAGCAGAAAGAATACAGATAAAAACTACCTTAACTTTGTGTCACCATTACCAGACATAGTTGGACAGAAGTCCTTGTCTGGGAAACCAAGTGGCTCACTTGGCATAGTATCGAATAATAGTGTGGAGACCATTAGTCTTCTCCAAAGTACCAGTGGCAAACAAGGTCAAATAAGTAGTAATTATGATGATGCCATGCAGTTTTCAAAGAAAAGAAGATATTTACCAACTGCCAGCAGCAACAGTGCCTTTTCTATAAACGTGGGACACATGGTCTCCCAACAGTCTGTCATTCAGTCTGCAGGTGTCAGTGTTTTGGACAATGAGACTCCATTGTCCCTTATTGACTCCTCAGCTCTAAATGCTGAAATTAAGTCTTGTCATGACAAGTCTGGAATTCCCGATGAGGTTTTACAGAGTATTTTGGATCAATACTCGAACAAATCAGAAAGCCAGAAAGAGGATCCTTTCAATATAACAGAACCACGAGTGGATTTACACACCTCAGGAGAACACTCAGAATTGGTTCAAGAAGAAAATTTGAGCCCAGGCACCCAGACACCTTCAAATGATAAGGCAAGCATGTTGCAAGAATACTCCAAATACCTCCAACAGGCTTTTGAAAAATCCACTAATGCAGGTTTTACTCTTGGACACGGTTTTCAGTTTGTCAGTTTGTCTTCACCTCTCCACAACCACACTTTATTTCCAGAAAAACAAATATACACTACATCTCCTTTGGAGTGTGGTTTCGGCCAATCTGTTACCTCAGTGTTGCCATCTTCATTGCCAAAGCCTCCTTTTGGGATGTTGTTTGGATCTCAACCAGGTCTTTATTTATCTGCTTTGGATGCTACACATCAGCAGTTGACACCTTCCCAGGAGCTGGATGATCTGATAGATTCTCAGAAGAATTTAGAGACTTCATCAGCCTTCCAGTCCTCATCTCAGAAATTGACTAGCCAGAAGGAACAACAGAAAAATTTAGAGTCCTCAACAAGCTTTCAGATTCCATCTCAGGAGTTAGCTAGCCAGATAGATCCTCAGAAAGACATAGAGCCTAGAACAACATACCAGATTGAGAACTTTGCACAAGCGTTTGGTTCTCAGTTTAAGTCGGGCAGCAGGGTGCCAATGACCTTCATCACTAACTCTAATGGAGAAGTGGACCATAGAGTAAGGACTTCAGTGTCAGATTTCTCAGGGTATACAAATATGATGTCTGATGTAAGTGAGCCATGTAGTACAAGAGTAAAGACACCCACCAGCCAAAGTTACAGGTAAGGTCCCAAAAGTGACCAGGCTGGAGGTCTAATGTAATTTTGTTTTATTTTGAGAACACTGCCATTGGAATGTTTCTACACGATCCTATTAAGAATAATGTAATGCCCTTTCAATGCAACTTTTCATATTTAGTTTATTTTGTTAGTGTGATTTTAGCTCTGTTTGTATTATGATTTTTAATCAAAATCAATAGATTAAAAATAGTTTGACATTCAAAGTGACAATGTTTAGCAATCAAATTTACATGTATAGATCGTCAGGGAATAGCCCAAAAGTTTTAAATGCAAAAAAAACCTCAAAAAACAAAAAAAAAAACCCAAAACAAAAAAACTCTACAAAAAAAACAAAACAAAAAACACAAAAAAAACTTTGTTGCTAGGATTAAGGTTATTCTAATTGCTTTACTCTCAGGAAAGTGTAATAACGCATGGGAATTCTGTACGTTATCACTGTAATGGAATATCCAATTTACAGATAGTATGATATACATTTCATCATTTAAGTAAGGGATCGAAAACATTTCAAATTGCTCTATCTGGGCTGGTAATACATTTCATCATTTTTAAGTAAGGGATCGAAAACATTTCAAATTGCTGTCTCCATCTAGGCTGATCCAAAATTCTGAGATGTTGGCTACCTACCTATATTTTGTTGCAGCTTTTAAATGTACTCTGAACTTCCAAACCATTCATTCCAGCCTGGTAGAACAAATACTCTTGGATCTTTGATCAAAGCCTGGAATGATAGCTTTAATAAAAGAAGAAAAAAAAAATAGCACCCTCTCCTTATCCCAACTGTAACAAGGCTGTAGTTCCATTAGAAGTTATGATAATCTGGCAGTGTTGATGACTGAGTGGTTGGTTGGTACCAGTGTTAGAAGCCGAGTTGGAATTACATAATTCTTTGAAATTTGGGGTATGCATTATTTATTATACATGGTTTAAAAAATTGTTCTCTTGTCTGTGTTGTTACATGTCACCCACAGTTTTGTTTTTTGTTCCTGTTCTTGACCTACCCTCTTTCTTAGAGTTCTGAGCCTGCCTTGTTTCCTCTTCTGTCTGGATAGTTTCAATTTTAGAATGATTTACATTCCATTAGGTAATTCATTAGGCATTTTATATGCCTTATGGCATTCAAATACTAAACAATGGGATAAATAACCCCCATGTACCTTTTTAAAAAAATAAAATGCATACAGATCCATGTATAATAAAGCCCCATGTACCCTGAGCTATAGATATTATTACTAAGATTCTAATTCCAACTGGTGATGTTGCTAATGTGAGGGATAAGAGTGTCTGCGTTTAGTAATGACATCAGAACCTCTTTGTGAAATTGCGGCCTTTAATGTACATTTTTAAAGGGTGCATTAGTCAGTATTGTACAGGGGTCTTGTAAAGTCATCAAAACTTGCTATGAACGCTAATTGCCATTTGAAGCTACTGATAAGACAGTGGCTCTGCTCTAAACCACTTTTTAGCAATTGTATTTTTTTCCTGATTATATTTTTTAATGTACTTTGATGTTTATGCTGATGAGTTTTTTTATGTACTTTTGGTGATGTTTCGGTCTTATGTACTCTTCTGACGTCAGAAAAGTACCACTGGTTGTTTGCAGTCTTATTGTGTAATCAGCCTACCACAGGCTTCCATGTATAATAAAGTAATTAATATTGTGCAAGTGTAAAACACTTCTGTTATGAAAGCAGTGTTTGGAAAATAAGAAATTATTAAAAATGGTTACAAAATATTAGTTAATTTCCTTTCCCCACTTTCCTCCCTTAAGTCTGCTTACTGACTAAAGGGTCACCTATTTGTCATTGCAAGATTCTTAGAAAATGTGTTTAATCCTCTTAAATACACTCAATACTAAAAAGTCTGTATTTCTTATTTTGGTAAGTGCGGTAAGTTCTATTGGGTACAGAGTACAAGCTGTAATCAAAGGATGGAGAGGACCTTTACCACTGTATCTCTTAAGCTGTATGATTTTTCTCCAGTGTTTGTTTTATACAGGTTTTGAATTTCTTTAACTTTTATTGTGTGTACTGAATACTGCATATGTATTATTCTGATTGTTTGCTCTAGTTTACTACCAATAAAAGACCTGTTAATCACAAAATTGAAGAAAGGAGATATCACTTAATATCCAGTAACATTTTTCAGGTTTTTTTATTAACTACATTTTCTAAAATAATTCACATCAGTGTTACAGCCTGAATTTTAGGGCCTTGTATTTTTACTGTGGGGTGTTTATTTTTTTGACCTTAAGTATTTCATATTTCTAGGTTCTATTTTATTTGAAAATTGGGTGAGTATTTTCTTTGTGTTTGAGGTGCAATATATGGAAGGGTAGAAATTTAATATGCTGTAAATCAGAACATGTTTTGTTGAAATTGGGTTACCTATCCTAAATATTATACTGGAGAGACTATTTATTGAGACCTCATTTAAAATTAGATACCAGTATCTTTTGATTCTAGATGGATCCGTTTTGTCTCTAAAAGGTTGTAATAAGGGCTCCTGGGTGACTCAGTGGCTTAAACCCTCTGCCTTCAGCTCAGGTCATGATCCCAGGGTCCTGGACCATGTCCGGCTCTCTGCTCAGCAGGGAGCCTGCTTCCTCCTCTCTCTCTGCCTGCCTCTCTGCCTACTTGTGATATCTATCTATCTCTCTCTCTCTCTCTCTCTCTCTGTCAAATAAATAAATAAATAATCTTTTTTTTTAAAGGGTTGTAATAAGATAACAGTATGAAACAAAATGGCCTTGAGCATTTTTGTTAGGAATTAAAAAAAAAGTATTAGCTTAACCATGTATAAAAATGTTGAAAGTATAGATAGAAGGAGAGAAGTAACACATTTAAATATTAGAGATGCAGAAGAGATGTTTGGAACTGTCTTTTAATTGTAAGTGGCTATGTAAAATCATGAGAAAATTGTGCTTTGAAATTCAGTGACTACAGATGTTGAATTAAGGAGTAAAAATATTAAAGGATAGAATAGGGCTTTGAAACTTTGCTTTTTTTGGCATATGGTATTGTAGGCAAATGATAAATTATATTAAGCATAAACATGGATTTCTGTAGAGAAATATCTACTCCTGGGCCCACGTGATTAGGAAAAGTAAATTAGTTCTTTCTTTGCGAAGGTTATTTCCTAGATTTGGTCATTTTCTTGAACAAGACTGCTAAGCAGAATCTCACTGAGTCTGCATTCAGGTCTTGATTTCTCTGCACAGATGACTTCTCCATTCTAGGTTAATGCTTTTTTTTTCTTTTTTTTACCCATCTACACCCCATCCTTTGTTTCTGTCTGTGGAATGTCCTTATCTGAATATGATCTTTTAAAAATTAAAGTTTTGGGGCACCTGGGTGGCTCAGTTGGTTAAGCGACTGCCTTCGGCTCAGGTCATGATCCTGGAGACCCGGGATCGAGTCCCACATCGGGCTCCCTGCTCGGCGGGAGGCCTGCTTCTCCCTCTCTCACTCCCCCTGCTTGTGTTCCCTCTCTTGCTGTGTTTCTCTCTGTCAAATAAATAAAAAATCTTTTAAAAAAAATAAAAAAAATAAAGTTTTTACTCTTAAGATGTTTGGGTATGAAAGAGGAAACTTATGTTGCTGTACATTCAGGATGAGGGCTACCATTATTTAGCAGTTGCTAGTCAGTAATTTGTGTGATAATTCAATAATGAGAACAGAAATATGTGGGGAAAAATCTGTACGTAAAAAAACTTTTTTTAGTAGGCTGTACATGCAACTTGGGGCTCAAACTCAGAACCCCCCTAGATCAGGAGCCAGCCAGCCACTCCTGTACTTAAAATTTTTAATATTTTAAAATTGTGAACAATGTTACAAATATTTCTCCCTCACATTTAGTTTTATGTATTGCACTAATCAGGTAAGAAAGACAAATTTTTTTGTTCCTTCCTGCTATGTGGCATTTTGTAGTTTACTTGTAATTACTAGCATTTAAGCCTAAAGTGAGTGACCGTTTGAGCAATATGGCCTCATGAGGGCATTTACAATCCTTAATTTACAAATTCATAGGTCCTGTTAAACTGAAGAACTTCCGTCAAAAAAAATAAGCTTCTGAACTTGTATTTTTAGAGTAGACTACATCTGAAGACTACCATTTTTTGCGTTTTATGGTCTTCATATTTTTCTAATCCATTATGACTGGATTTTAATTTTTAAAGTATGATGCAAGATTCCTGTTAGTGCTATATGATCCATGCATCATGTTGTGTGAGGCTATGTCAGTAATGTTCTGTGAATATTTTTGTTACGGGATCCCTTACCACAGAGGAGGAGGGTCTGTGGTGGTTTGCCAATCTTGTAGTTCCTGATGGATTTTGAGGGGGAAAAGTTGGGTTATTTCTGCTTGCTATATTACTTATATTCTTTTTTTTTTTTTTTAAAGATTTTATTTATTTATTTGACAGAAGCACAGCTCGAGAGGGAACCTAAGAAGGGGGAGTGAGAGAGGGAGAAGCAGGCCTCCCCCTGAGCAGGGATCTGGATGCGGGGCTCAATCCGAGAACTCCAGGATCAGAACCTGAGCTGAAGACAGATGCCTAATAACTGAACCACCCAGCCTCCCCTATTATTTACATTCTTAATAATTGATCACTTGGACATTAGCATGAAGACAGCACTAGGAATTCTGTTGTCTTATCCTTGATCAAAAACTCAAAAATAAATCCCCTGAGATTACAGTGAGTTTAAAAAGAGATTAAGCTATAAAGAGGGCATACGCTTTTTAAATTATTTCTACTTTCTGTGTACCTGTTTTGCTTTTTAAAAAAGTATTGACAGCATGTGAATGACTAACAGGTAGATTCTATTTAAACTTTCAATGACCTTTGGCTCACTCGGGAAGAACTATTTAACGTTTTTAGGGTTACAGACTCCTTGGGTAGCTGATGATAGAATTGATATCATCCCACCCCCATTCCTTAGAATTACATTTGCACGTGAAAATTTACAAGCCTATCTGTATGCTCGCAAGGACTGCCCCCGCCCCCCTAAAAACTCCCAATAAAGAAATTCTTAACCTGTGGACTTTAGGTTAAGAATCCCTGCCTTGGGGCACCTGGCCATCTCAGCAGGAATAGCATGCAATTTTTGATCTCAGGGTGGTGAGTTTGAGCCCCATATTGGGTGTAGAGATTACTAAAAAAAATAAACTTAAAAGTAAATCCCTGCTTTAGAAGACTGCCTAGTAAATACTGAAATTTTACAAGTAGTCGATACCTAAACCTAAAAAAGCATCAGATACTAAGAGTACTTAAAAGTTTCTTTATATGCGATTTAGTTACTTAGCATTTATAGAACACATTTAGGTTTCATCAGGCCATAAAGTTTTATGGTAAGGGAGTCAGATAATGAGTTGAATATAATTATTTGCAGTTTCTTACCTGATAATAAGTGCCATAGAGATGCTAGACTTGTCAATAGTATTTTCCATCAACAAAGAAATGTGTTAGCAGTGTAAAATAACTACAGTCAGCTACTCTGCTTTCATTGTACAGTAGTAGCTTCCCACATAAGCATGTATATTGACAAAAATGAAAGCCCACATCCAAACCATACCTTTTTTGCCTAGAAAGAATAATACTGAATTCTTAATAACATGAAAACTTTGCTTCATATAGCCTGTGACTAGCTAGGTTAAAATACACTATGCAAGATAAGCCTTGAAAAGTATGTTGTTACATGTTGAGATAGGTATCTCTTGGGAAATGTAGATAAACAGCTGAAGAAAAATGTAATGATTTGGATCTTATACTCCAAGGGGAAAATTCGTTTCCTGTGTTTGTAGGGAATAAAAGAATAATGGGCAGAGGTTGTGTGTTAAGGGTGGTAAGGGTTATGTTAAAATAGGGGAAAGGAATAGGTTTGAAGGAAAATAGGGAATATAAATTTACTCCAACATCGGCTGGGGTCCTGAAGAATTTAAGTAACTAGAAGGGTAAAGGAGGTCTTTGAAAAACTGTTGTTATTCTGTCATTCTTTCAGTTCAGACTTCTTTAGGTACTTTGGTTTGGTATGAACTTTAGTCTATTGTGGAGCAATTAATAAATAACAGACAACTGTGGTGAACTCCTGTTTACATTCCCAATCTAGGAAAAAGATGGCTAATCTTTGTGTTTATATATTAAATCTTTTCTTTAGTAACTCATAAAATCACACAGCTTCCATTGGTTGGTGAGAGTTGTAAATAACTTATTAAAACAATTGCAGTCAAAATTATTGTCATATGTGATGAAGTTAATATGCACAGAATTTAGGAATTAAGACAAAATCTCCAACTCTATATCCTCAATTCACCAAAAGAGAATGTACAAGTACAGCGTATAAGGACATACTGTGTTATGACAAAGGAAAAGTGTGAGTGATTGTAACAAGTTGGAAACTCCCTAATATTACTTCTTAGGTTTTGCTTTGAAAAGTGTTGTTTAATTTTAACTTGTGACTAACTCATTTGTTCATTCTACTTTCTATAAGATCTTGTTTTTATAAGCATTATTGGAAACTTGAAAGTTAGGAGCTAGAGTTTTAATCTTGAGTTTTAAGATAGATACAGCTTTTTAAGTCTGGAAGTGACATTTTTAGATTAATCTTTTAAGAGTGGATTGCAAAATTGAATGACAAGATCAGCAATGTAACTATTTTATGTTTGGTTGTACATAAACTAGGCTCTTCCTACAAGGAAGCCAAGTATAAATATTTGAAGCAGATTCCTTCTTTTTGGAAGATAATAAGAACTGTAGATGGTTATCATTGTGGGTCTCCATGAATAGACAATCCATGACCCTTTATCAATTTAGTAGTGGAGCTGGAAATAATCCTCTCTGAGGCTGCAATTTCTTATTTAGTGGCCCCAAATAACAAAAGTGCTAAGTAGAGATTTGAAAGCAGACTGAGGAGGGACCTGGAGTTTTCATCTCTCAAATGGATCAAGTATAGGAATGAAAGTTATTATGAGAATGTTTGTTTTTAATAGACCCAACATGGAAATTCTGTTCTGTCATAACCACATTACAAAACTGAGTAAGGTTCATGGCACCGCATATGTGCATTAAAACGTTTTTAAAAATTGGTCTTGTGGGCACCTGGGTGGCTCAGTGGGTTGAATCCTCTGCCTTCAGCTCAGGTCGAGATCTCAGGGTCCTGGAATCGAGGCTCACATCGGGCTCTTTGATGGTAGGGAGCCTGCTTTTGCCTGCTTCCTCCTCTCTCCCTGCCTCTCTGCCTACTTGTGATCGCTCTCTCTGTCAAATAAATAATTTTTTTTTTTAAATGTCTCTTACGGGGCGCTGGGGTGGCTCAGTTGGTTAAGCAACTGCCTTCGGCTCGGGTCATGATCCCGGAGACCTGGGATAGAGTCTCACATCGGGCTCCCTGCTCTGCGGGAAGCCTGCTTCTCCCTCTCTCACTCCCTCTGCTTGTGTTCCCTCTCTGGCTGTGTTTCTCTCTGTCAAATAAATAAAATCTTAAAAAAAAAAAGTCTCTTACAAAAAGGCTAACTTCCACTCTGTTTAAAAATATATATATTGCTGGGATGCCTGGGTGGCTCAGTTGGTTAAGCGACTGCCTTCGGCTCAGGTCATGATCCCGGAGACTTGGGATCGAGTCCCACATCGGGCTCCCTGCTCGGCCAGAAGCCTGCTTCTCCCTCTCTCACTCCCCCTGCTTGTGTTCCCTCTCTCTCTGTGTTTATCGCTGTCAAATAAATAAAATCTTTTATATATATATATATATATATATGTCTTGTATGACACAGTTTTAAGTAGCCTTTCAGTGAACATCTTAAAATTGTGTTAATTGTTAATAGTGTGAAGGATTATGTTGTTTCTAAGGTAAGTTACTGTCGAGTTTTATTTCTTTGAATTTGGGAGACAGTTGTGCACAAGTTCCAAACATTTAATTATTTTTAAGTGCAGTCCATTGAAATATGTATGTTTCTATACTCAATCACATTGAAAGAGTCAGCTGTGTATTTTTTTTAATGAGTGTTAATATTACTGATTGGCTGATCTCTTAAAAGCTTGGTTAAGAAAATTTATAAGAGTTGGGGTACCCTGGTGTTAAGCATCTCCCTTCAGCTCAGGTCATGATCCTGGAGTTCCCGGATAGAGCCCCACCTCGGGCTCCCTGCTGGTGGGGAAGCCTGCTTCTCCCTCTCTCACTCCGCCTGCTTGTGTTCCCTCTCTAGCTGTGTTTCTCTCTGTCAAATAAATGAATAGAATCTTAAAAAAAAATCTAGGGGCACCTGGGTGGCTCAGTTGGTTGGGCGACTGCCTTCGGCTCAGGTCATGATCCTGGAGACCCGGGATCGAGTCCCACATCGGGCTCCCTGCTCAGCGGGAGGCCTGCTTCTCCCTCTCTCAGTCCCCCTGCTTGTGTTCCCTCTCTGGCTGTGTTTCTCTCAGTCAAATAAATAAAATCTTTAAAAAAAAAAAATCTATAAGAGTAATCTGAAACCATTACAATCTTTTTTAATGGCCTCATTTTAGTAAAGAAAAAGTTATGATATAGTTCAGGATTTATTTGAATATAAAATACCTAAGAATATTGGACATAGTATAAAAAAGAAGTATTCAAACTGTTCTGGCGGATTTGTCTTTGAAAGGGAAGGAAGGACTATTGTGTAAAGGAAAAGTATAAAGGGATGTAAGGAGATTGATATTAATGGATCTGTTTACCAGAGTACTCAAGTTGTATAGTAAAAGATCTAGAGTACTAAAGTTGTATAGTAAAAGATCTTAAAGATTTGAATGAGATACATTTGGGAGACTGGTAATAATGGTAAACTGAAACGGGTTACTGCTGGTGAATCACAGTAATGTATTATGGAGGGAAAATTAAAATGCAATTTGGGGAGATTTCTGGAGAAGACTAGTGAAATGAATAGAAAACTAGTTTTCAGTTTGTTTACTCTTTGGTTTTATTAAACTTCTAAAGGAAATTGACATTTGACAAGGGGAGAAAAGGTATGTTAATTAATGATATAATGTTATTTTTTGCTGATAATACTGTATGTATGACCTATGAAAAGAAAAGGCATTTAGGAAAAGATGGAAGAAAAGGGGACATCTTGCAGAATCATATATTTCTACTAACATTTAAATTTCCTTTCTTATAACTGTTAGATTTTGAATTACTATAATTTATTATGGGTGAACACCTTAATTTGTGAAAAAATGCTATCACATTTTTATCACATTGGTTACTACAAGGTGAAAGAACACTTTCATTCTTAGCTAAATAAGTAGCAAAGAATTATAAGAGGGAACTTCTTTCTGCATTTAAATCCCATCAGTTCATCTATGTATGTAATTGAAATCTTTTTTTTTAAAGATTTTATTTATATATTTGACACAGAGAGAGATCACAAGCAGGCACAGAGGCAGGCAGAAAGAGAGAGGAGGAGGAGGAAGTAGGTTCCCTGCTGAGCAGAGAGCCCTATGCAGGCCTCCATCGCAGGAGACCAGGACCTGAGCCGAAGGCAGAGGCTTTATTTAACCCACTGAGCCACCCAGGCACCCATGTAATTGAAATCTTATATAACATGCAAGTAAAATTTTACAGGATTAGATGTATAATTATGAAGTAATTTCAAGGTTTCCCATGGCATTTAATGATAGAAATTTTTTTCTGATTTCCAAACCCAAAATAATATGCATTTTATAATTTAATAAGAAATCACTCTGGATTATAGTCATTCACCCAACTAAACCAATACTCCATCTGGAGCTAAAATACAAAAACATTTTGAACGGTCTGAGAGTACTGCTTGTTAAAAAATGTTCAGTACTGAAATATCAGTTGGAATTTTGGCAGCTGAATATGAGAGCAGAAATTCAAAATATTTGTAGAATTGCCTTTTGTAATTCAGTTAGTGATTTTATTTATAAGCCACATATAAGTAATTATTTAACTAATCAAGTTTATTCTCAGCGTCCCCTTCCCATGTACTTGCTTTGAAATAAAATATTCAGAACACAAATTACTGGGGCTCAATATGTTAAAAAAGAATTATATTTTCAGATGGAATACTAGCAGGAGCAGACGGTAGGGACACTGCTTGGCAATAAATAAGATTAATGTGTTTAGAGCTATTAAGATAGTAAAGAGGGTGCCTGGGTGGCTCAGTGGGTTAAAGCCTCTGCCTTCGGCTCAGGTCATGATCTCAGGGTCCTGGGATCCAGGCCACATCGGGATTTCTGCTCGGCAGGGAGTCCGTTTCCTCCTCCCTCTCTGCCTGCCTCTCTGCCTGCTTGTGATCTCTCTCTCTGTCAAATAAATAAATAAAATCTTAAAAAAAAAAGATTGTAAAGAGAAAGGAAAAAGTTCAGCCTGTCAATAGGAAGCAAAGCCCTGCCTCCACCTGACTTGACTTGGTGTGAAAACTTTCTCATAATATCAGTGGCTGGAGACTTGAGCTGCACAGACAGATACTATCTTTAAAATTCGTTGTTCATATACGGTTTAAAGTAGATCCAGTTTCTTCAAATTTTTTAGGAGGCTTTCAAATGTCGGAGAGCAGCCATTGTTTTAGTTTATTAAAAATGTGAGTCAAAGATCTTTTTCTGAAGAAAACTGAAATTTTTCACATGGTAAAATTACAATGCATTTCCAGAAGTGTCTAATGAAAGGTAAAATGAAATACTTTATAAAGATATCTAGTGTTTACATTGTGAACATGTGAAATGAATTATTCTTTTAGAATGGTCACTACAGCGTATTTAAATAGACTAGAATAAAGTAATCATAAATTCAGTTTATACTTTGGAAATGCATGTCTTCAAAATTCTCTTACTCCTCTCTGTCATTTGTTCTATAAAACCCTTAGGTTGATTGAACCTATTAATTTACTATTTTATAAATAAATTTTAGTCCAATTTTTTCTCAAATACAGCATCACTACATTTAAAAATAGGAATAGATAAATGTTTTGGTAATTTTATAGTTGTGCTTTGCTGATTTGATTTAAAATTATCTCTAATAAAAATAAATTGAGCATTTTACTGTTACCAGAGGCTCTCATAAGTAAACATAATTTTTAAATTGGAAACTATGGGGCCGAGTGCTCTTGTTAATTTTGATCCCAATTATAATCTTGAAACTAGAGGGAAAAAACTGCTTTGTCTTGAGCCACCCAAGTGCCCCAAAAGATGCCATATAAATACAAGAGATTATTTAGTACTGAGATTTGCAGATTTTTCATTCCAGAAAGTATTCCGTGCATTTATCATCAGTCTTCGAAGCTGAAAGCAAGGCAATACAGAGAAGTATGACATGTACTTTTCATTAGCAAATAACTCATCTGCTTAGTCTTCTGTAGTCCTGATTCTTGTCTCAGTGAAAGTTGTTTTAGAATGTTTAAAACATTCATCAGTGCTCCAACACCTTCTCTTTGGCTTTCCTTTCTCATCTCTAATCAGAGTCCATCTTTTCCTCAGGTCCTTAATTCCAGCTTTCCTTGTTTCATTTTTACATTTTCTTGTTTACTTTTGTTATTGCAATTTAATTGACATGTAACATATTTTAGAGGTACAACATGATGATTTGATATCTGTGTGTATTGTGAAATGATTGCCACACTGAGCTTACTTAACATCCATAAGCATACATAGTTACCGTCTTTGGTTCACGGTTTTTTGTTTTAAGTTTTTTTTTTTTAGTTTTATTTATTTAAGTAGTCTGTATACACAACATGGGGCTTGAATTTAATAACTCAGATCCGGGGTCACACACTGCCAGCAGAGACAGCCAGGTACCACACAATCTTTGGTTTTTAAAAATCCACTGAGCAAACATCTGGGTGCCCACTATGGGCCAGGTACTATTCTAGGTGAGTAGAAGTGAAACAGTAACACAATTAAGTGTTCTTAAAGTCTAGTGGAGGGGGGCAGCTGGGTGGCTCAGTCTTCATGATCCCGGAGTCCCAGCTTTGAGCTCCGCATCAGGCTCCCTGCTTGGTGGGAGGCCTGCTTCTCCCTCTCTCACTCTTCCTGCTTGTGTTCCCTCTCTGGCTGTGTTTCTCTCTGTCAAATAAATAAATAAAATCTTAAGAAAAAAGTTGGGGTGCCTGGGTGTTTCAGCTCTTAAGCATCAGCCTTTGGTTCGGGTCATGATCCCGGAATCCTGGGATGGAGCGCCGCATCAGGCTCCTTGCTGGGTGGGAAGCCTGCTTCTCCCTCTCTCACTCCCCCTGCTTGTGTTCCCTTTCTAGCTGTTTCTCTCTGTCAAATCAATAAATAAAATCTTAAAAAAAAATTTTTTTTTAAAGTCTAGTGGAGGAGCTGGGTGAAGAAATGCTTCCTGTTGGGTGGGGGAGGGTAAGTGCTAGGAAGAAAAATAAAGGGACCAGAAAGTGAAAGTGAGTTGGGTGCTCTTCCAGATAGGGAAGTCCTGGAAGGGGTAACATTGGAACAAAGACTCAAAGGAGGTAGGAATGTGAATATGGGGAAGAGATTTAGGGTGCTGATAACCAATGATAAGGATAAAAAATCATTGATAATTACACTTGTATGTCATAGTCCACATGGTATTTGTGTGCTATGGATGGGAATATGTTCTTTAAATCATGTTTTAATTCCAGTGTAATTAACATACAATTTTATATTAGTTACATGGGTACAAAAGAGTGATTCAACAAGTCTGTGCTCCTCACCATAAGTGTACGCAATCCCCTTCATCTATATCACTCATCCCCCCACCATAGGTAGGAGTACTTTCCTAATGCTGGTGAAGAATAGAGATCCAGGGAGGGAAGTGACCTGTTCTCCTAAAGTTGATAAAACCCCTTCATGAATCTAAATCTCATAGGTTTATTTTGTTTAGTTTTTAACTCTACTCATCCTGCTATGCCTTCTTTTTTCAGAGGTCTTTGGCCTTATTGAAAGATCCATATAAAAAGCATTATATTTAGGCCGAATTTAAAATCTTGGCTTTGGGTCACGTGGGTAACTCAGTTATTAAGCGTCTGCATTCATCTCTGGCCATGATCCCAGGCCCCTGGGATCCAGCCCCACATGGGGCTCCCTGCTTAGTGGGAAGCCTGCTTCTCCCTCTCCCACTCCCCACCCCCTGCCCCATCCCAGTTTGTGTTCTCTCTTGCTGTCTCTCTGTCAAATAAACAAACAAACAAACAAATAAAAACTTGGCTCTGGCACTGAATAGAAAAAGTTACTTCATCTTCCTGAGCCTGGGTTTCCTCATCTATAAAGTGGTACTTGTAGCCGCCACCTCATGGGGCTAGGGCTCATAGTTTAGAGGCATTAATGGTTACCATTAAATCAGTATTTAACTGTTCCGGATAGTGCACATGCTCTTCAACAAGGGTCTTGTGAGGGTAGAGACACCAGAGAAATGACTGCATTGGTGATTCATTCAGCCAGGAGCAGCTTTATCCCCCAGGGAACAGTGGCCAATATCTGCAGAGACGTTTGGAGCCAGGCTCTGTGCCACTGGCATTTAGTGGGCAGAGACCAGAGATGTTGCTTTGCATTCCATAATGCCTAGCACAGCCCCCCACAACAAAGAATTATTCAGTACAGAATGTCAGTAGTGCTGAAGAAGCTGTTAATGGTGTGCCATTCTTGGGATAATGTGGGGACAGACGGAGAGAGCTTTTGGACTACTTAACATAATCTGACCAAGGTGCGATTAAAGATGGGGCAAATTTTAGTAAACTTTCCTAGAAAAATTCCTTGGGTCAATCTAATTGGATTATTTAATTTTTAAGCTTGTTTTAAAGCCCATTACCCCCCCCTTTTTTAAATGATCATTGTTTTTATCTGACAACTATTTTTTTTTAAATGTTTTTTTTTTGTTGTTGTTGTTGTTTTTATTTTTATTTTATTTATTTGACAGAGAGAAACACAGAGAGAGAGGGAACACAAGCAGGGGGAATGAGAGAGGGAGAAGCAGGCTTCCCGCCCAGCAGGGAGCCCGATGTGGGGCTCGATCCCGGGTCTCCAGGATCATGACCCGAGCCGAAGGCAGTCGCTCAACCAACTGAGCCACCCAGGCGCCCCTAACAACTATTTTTTTAAAAGAATTTGTTTGACAGAGAAGGGCACATGGAGAGAGGGAACACAAGCAGGGGGAGTGGGTGAAGGAGAAGCAGGCTTCCTGCCAAGCAGGGAGCCGGATACAGGGCTCAATCCCAGGACCGTGGGATCATGACCCCAGCCAAAGGCAGATAGTTAACCTACTGAGCCACCCAGGCACCCCTGACAACTATTTTGGTAAGCTGAAGGAACTTACTGCTTCGTAAAATCACTGATGGAGGAGTGCCTGGGTGGTTTGGTCTATTGAGCGTCCAGCTCTTGGTTTCAGGTCAGGTCATGATCTCAGGGTTGTGAGATTGAGCCCCAAAGCCAGCTCCACGCTTAACGGGGAGTCTGCTGGAGATTCTCTCCCTCTCCCTCTGCACCCCCTACCCTCTCTAAAAATAAATAATTTTTTAAATTGTTGATGGAATATTAGAGGTATCTATATGCTTTACTCAAAGCTCTAATAATTTGTATGTATTCTGGATAATTTCTGGGTCACTGTAATGATTGACTTAGGCTTATTACATGGTATTTAGAGTTTAAGATAGCCTACTTTCTTTAATGAGAATAAATCGATTTGAAGTTAACTAAAATCCCTCTTTATATTAATTTCATATTTATATAAGTCAACACTTAAAAAATAAATCAGGGGTGCCTGGGTGGCTCAGTGGGTGAAAGCCTCTGCCTTCAGCTCAGGACATGATCTCAGGGTCCTGGGATCAAGCCCTACATCGGGTTCTCTGCTCAGCTCTCTTCCCTCTCTCTTTGCCTGCCTCTCTGCCTACCTATGATCTATCTCTCTGTCAAATAAATTAATAAAATCTTTAAAAAATAAAATCAGTCAAGGAAGAGATATCTAATTCTTCTTTCATTCCAAGACTCCTATTCTTTAAAAAAAGAAATCTCCTTAAAGTCAGGTCTTATTTTGTATGCATCTTCTGAATACTTTTCCATAGCATACAACTGTGACAGAGGGATGGAGAAGCAATTATTGCTTCAGTAGCAGCAGTGGGTACAGAGGAAGGAAGGAGGAATCCTGTTATGTTCTTAAGAAAAGTGGCTTATATGTGACTTGAGACTCTAGCCCATCCGTTGGAATATCTGATTTGGGAGCTGAGTAAACCAGAAGAACCCCCTGCCATGCTGGCATAGAATGCACTAATATACAAAGTATGTGTCCTGAAGAACAGCGTTGCTCATGGCAGTTGGCATGCTGCTTGTGGCTCTTGGGTATTCACATTTGTTGAACATCTACCTTATGGCCAGAGACTTTGCATACTTGACCGCATGCAATTTTCCTGATAAGCCTGAAAAACAAGATACTATTCATCTCATTTTACAGATGAACAAACTGAGTTAGGACACTTCCAATGGAGAAACACTGGAAACAGTGGAGCAAGAATGCAAACACAGGCTTAACTTAGCACCCCTGACATTTTCGTATGTGCTCCCATCCAGCCTGGTGCCAACTTTCAGCCTATAGGCCCCGGGGCTCGAGTTCTTGGACCAAGTCCCAGCTCCAGAACTTTTAAGCTATGTGATTCAGAGAAACTGCTAAACATTTCTAGATTACTTCTTCCTGTAAATATAGAAATACTTGCCTGCCTGTTTCTCAGGACTGTGACTGTCACTGCAGAGAACAGGAAATTACTCTGCAATAAGTAAGGTCTTATGGCCCAAGGAATCCTACCCTGCCCAAGTTACATAAAAGAGGTTGACTGGCAGAACTGGGCTAACAATGTGTAGGAATGAAGGGTTTCTATTTTTATTCATATTTTTTAAATAGAATCTTTCCATGTCCTATTTGTGATTCCCCGGTTAGGCACTGTCTGTTCTATTGTGCTCAGCTGTCTGTTTGCAGTTTTCAGTGTGTGCAGTTGATAGGGCTAATATTTGGAATTTGCACAGTGGGAAAGTTTTTTTGAGGGAAGCAAATTTTATAACATGAAAAAGTAGATTATTTTCTATCTCTGTGATGTTCAGATTATTTTTATAGTTTCCACTGGGAAGATGAATATAAAGGAAATTTAGTATAAATATTAACCACCTTCCTCATTTTATTTCCCCAAAATGTAACAATTTTTAGAAACACTTGACTCTTCTTGTTAACCTGTCATAGCACCCTTGCTTAATAAATATTAATAAGTAGGTAAAAGGAAATATAATTTTCTCCAAAATAGAAATTATATAATGATGTCAGTGTTGTTTATATAGCATGTACTTTGATTTGTTTTCAGAATATCTACTCTTTTTAGAGGAAAAATAGAAAATGAAATGATGTATTAAAGAGTAACATCTCTAGTGTTGTTTAACTGCATTTTGTGAATTATAGTCAACTGAGGAATTTTTGCTGAAACAGTTTAATGTTTAAAACAAAAATAACACATGATTTTCTATTGCTTGTGTTTATTATCTGATGAGTTTTTTCTGGGACTCTTCATTGCTTAGTCAATTGGCCATTTAATTTTTTCCAGGAAAACAAAATTTGTTGCTTTTATTTGGGATTTGACTTCAGTATTCTAAGTACATGAATGTCAACCATAAAAGATATAATTTAAGGGCGCCTGGGTGGCTCAGTGGGTTAAGCCTCTGCCTTCAGCTCAGGTCATGATCTCAGGGTCCTGGGATTGAGGCCCGCATGGAGCTCTCTGCTCAGCAGGGAGCCTGCTTCCTCTTCTCTCTGCCTGTCTCTCTGCCTACTTGTGATCTGTCTCTCTGTCAAATAAATAAACAAAATCTTAATTAAAAAAAAGATATAATTTAAGGGGTGCCTGGGTGGCTCAGTCATTGAGCGTCTGCCTTTGGCTCAGGTTATGATCACAGAGTCCTGTGATTGAGCCCTACATCAGGCTCCCTGCTTGGTGGGAAGCCTGCCTCTCCCTCTCCTGCTCCCCTTGCTTAGGTTCCCTCTCTCGCTGTCTCTCTCTCTCTGTCAAATAAATAAAAATCTTAAAAAAAAAAAAAACCAACAACTATAACTTAGGAGAGCATGGGCACTTCTAAATGCAAACCAGTATTTTACTATTGTCATCTAATTAAGATGCAACTCAGGAGCGCCTGGGTGGCTCAGTTGGTTAAGCGACTACCTTTGGCTCAGGTGATGATTCCGGAGGGCCCGGATGAGTCCCACATCGGGCTCCCTGCTGGGCAGGAAGCCTGCTTCTCCCTCTCTCACTCCCCCTGCTTTTGTTCCCTCTCTGGCTGTGTTTCTCTCTGTCAAATAAATAAAATCTTAAATAATAATAATAATAATAATAATTAAATAAATAAATAAAAAGATGAAACTCATACTTTTTTATTTTTAAGGATTTATCTTGACTAATACCCTTGGTGATTTTTAGCAAAAAAAATTTTTTTAAAGAAACATATACTTCTCCCCATTTTCATTTTTGCCACCACACAATCCATTTCCTCTAGAACTACTCAGATCATGCCATGCTCCCACCCTGAACACTTCAGTGCCTTCCTACAGCTCTTCAACTACAATCCAAACTCTCTGTGAGGTCAGCTCCTCTCAGATGGTGCCCTGTTCTCCTGACACGCGGGCTTTCTCCCTGTCCCTGCAAGAAGGTGAGCCCAGTACCAACTCAGACCACTGTGTTGTCACTCCTTGTGACCACATTCATCCTGCTGTGCACACAGCGGCGCTTGGAAGGTACTCGATATTTTTCAAATGGATGAAAGAACAGCATCTTCTTCAGAGGACTGTGGGAGGACAGGGTTTAGGTGAATGCGGGGAGGTGGGAGGTTAAGGTTGTAGAAGGGTTTGATTATGGAATGCGCTCCAGGGCTTTCAAAGGAAGGCTTTAGTGACTCTAGTTAAAGTGTAAGCACAGAGAGTTGTGAGGTTTGTGGTCCTAGCAGACTGTGTAATTAGGGTCTAACAAGTAAACTAAGTATTAAGAAATAGACCAGGATTTAAGGTGGCCAATCTGCCAACACTTTTCATGTAGTTTTGGGCAATACAACACTTCTGAAGCTTTAAGGTTTGGGTTAGGGCATAACTATAGAACCCTTCTGTCTCAAGTAATTTTTTTTTCACACTTTCTAGGAATACTTGAGGATTTATTTTTTTTTAAAGATTTTATCTATTTGATAGAGAGAAACAGCAAGAGAGAGAACACAAGCGGGGGGGAGGGGCGTTGGTGAGAGAGGGAGAAGCAGGCTTCCCCGTGAGCAGGGAGCCCAATGTGGCCCTAACCCAGGACTCTGGGATCATGACCTGAGCCAAAGGCAGTCGCTTAACCAACTGAGCCACCCAGGTGCAGGTGCACCCCCGACAATTAATTTTTACAGGGAGACTGAATTGAGTTGTCTCTTTAACCACATGAATATTAAGGAATATGATAGGAATTCATTTCAGTTGTATATTACCTGTGTCTTTAATAGATTTGATCATTATTGCATTCTTTAAAACTCCCAGCTCTACCGCCTCAGGATGATTGTTTCTTCCACATTTTTGTAGCTTTAAAGGACCAATATATCTGAAATTTTACTCCAGTTTTTGTCATTCTGGAAGCCGCAGTATCACATTTATGTATTTTTGGTGCAGCTATTTGCATTCCTTAGTTAACCAAAAGCCACACGTCAATATTACACACATACAGAATGATATGTGCCCTATGACAAGGTACCTGGGACTCAGTGGAATGTAAGCAGGGTAGAAGTCGCTATGGAATTGAGAAAAGTGTAAAGTTTGCTGAAATCTTTAAGAACTCTCCTTTTAGGGGCACCTGGGTGGCTCAGAGGGTTAAAGTTTCTGCCTTCGGCTGAGGTCATGATCTCAGGGTCCTGGGATCGAGTCCCACATCGGGCTCTCTGCTCGGCGGGGAGCCTGCTTCCCCCTTGTTCTCTGCCTGCCTCTCTGCCTATTTGTAATCTCTCTCTCTCTGTCGAATAAATAAATAAGATCTTTTTTAAAAAATAAAAAAAGAACTCTTTTTAGAAATCCTCCTAGAAAATCTCAGTGTGCCTTTTTTAAAGACAGTTTATATTGAGCTCCATAACCACTATTGACCAACTTCTAGTAACTAGAAGCTACCACAAATTGTAAGGCAATTGAATAAAACTTTTTGGGTTTTGTGTAGTCTCGTCTTTGCTGAGTTTTCTTTTCCCCTCTTCTCTGTTCTGATTCCATGGTGACCCTAAGGTGCTGTGTGGCTGCCTTGAAGAGTCACAGTCATATGGGTTAAGATTTGCCATAGGGTCCTCAAGGATTTGTGGTTTGGCTTTTTCAGTCTTATTCCTTCTATTAATTTCCTTGAAAGAGAGCTACCTGCTATTTTCATCATGGTTGTTTCTCACTTTATTTCTTCCTAATTAAGTTTATTTAGTGTCTGTATATAGAGATTGGCCCTTTAGGGAATAGAAAAATATAAAACATTTAGCAAATAATATGTCTATGTGTCAGAGTGTTGGACTGCGTGCGACAGATCTTACCAAGTTCATGGTGACTAGAATGGCCGTTCCACAGAGAAGAGTATGGATTTGAATCCAACCTTCCCTGCAGGGCCTCATTAATATTCTTCTGTTACCTTCCTTCTGTGAAATGGGTTCTAACCAAAAGATCTGTAGATTGTAAATGAATTAAGATTCTATGAATGGGGAGGTCAGGGAACGAAGCCCCAATTTATACCTATGTAGTGAGTTCATTCTGTCTTCGTAGCATTCATTACATGTATTTATTCCACAAATAGTACCTAATACAGTAACCGCACCCCACCCACCATCTGAAAGTTTGTTTTATGTCAGTTTGGTTTTATGAAAGACCTGCATTAGTACTTGTTTTCTAACTGAAATAAATATGGAGAGCATTTTCACTTTTACAAAATGGCAATTGCTTCTTTGCTGTAGGCTGTTTGAGCTTAAGAAAGGCTTCGTGAGAACACTATTTTCAGATAGCAGGGGAAACTTCTACCTTCCAGGCACTCTTCTGAGGACACGCAAGAGAGATAGCGAGCACACAGGCAGGGCGAGAACGGCAGGCAGAGGGAGAAGCAGACTCTCCACTGAGCAGGGAGACCAACATGGGACTCGATACCAGAGCCCCGGGATCATAACCTGAGCCAGAAGCAGACACTTAACGAACTGAGCCACTCAGATGTCCTAGCTAGTATGTTTAAAGCTGGTTTCTGAGTAGAATGTGCGTTTACATAATTTCATGAACAATCACTCTAAAATGGTACTAAAGAAAATGAAGGTATTGTGGGGGCACATCTTGTAAGCTGTTGCAGGAGGCCACAACTTCCCATAAATTCCTAGGCTCAATGGACCAGTCATTGGATACAATTTCTTTCCCACTTCTCCAGTGCCTTACTTGATACAAATAAAGCCCATCGCATTTTAATATTCATCATATACTGCCTGGAACACCCATATTCCTCCCGTGTCTGACAACAAACTTTTAAACCTCGGTTGAAATGTAATCAAGATGTGAAAATATTCATGTTCTTTGACTTGGTAATCCCAACCAAGAATTTGTTTTAGACTCTAATAAGATGTATCTGTAGCTTTGTTTTGGTGGTGTCCCCCAAACGAAAGAGAAAATGCCTAATATCCCACAGAAGGAGCATTAAAAAAAAAATCACAAGGGCGCCTGAGTGGCTCAGTTGATTAAGCAACTGCCTTTGGCTCAGGTCATGATCCCGGAGACCCGGGATCGAGTCCCACATCGGGCTTCCTGCTCGGCGGGAAGCCTGCTTCTCCCTCTCTCACTCCCCCTGCTTGTGTTCCCTCTCTGGCTGTGTTTCTCTCTGTCAAATA
Organism: Spilogale gracilis; assembly: GCA_004023965.1. NCBI lineage: Eukaryota > Metazoa > Chordata > Mammalia > Carnivora > Mephitidae > Spilogale > Spilogale gracilis. Next base: position 76,173 of record PITA01002697.1, on the reverse strand, counting down.
AATAAAATCTTTAAAAAAAAAAAATCACAAAATTTTATCAGGTGGTATATTTAACCACTGAAAATTATAAATAGGAAGTGTCTGGTAACATGGAAATATATAAAGCAAAAAGTACAGAATTCTAAATAGCATGTATACTTGAATACAATTTAAAATTATGTTCATGTAGGGGCACCTGGCTGACTCAGTCAGAGGAGCGTGTGACTCATGATCTGGGGGTCATGAGTTTGAGCCCCACATTGGGTGTAGAGATGACTTAAATAAAACTTAAAAAAAAAAAAGTTATGTTTATGTATTAATAAGGAGTGAAGTATTGGATGTGGTGCAATGACAGTATTATGCCATCAATCCTTTTTTTCTTTAAACCAATTTCCATTAATGCTGCTATAATATTTGTACAAATGTAAAGCAGCTGAGTTAATAATGTTATACTGGTTTGGGAATGATTCTTTTTTATTTTTATTTTATTCATTTAATAGAGAGATCACATGTAGGCAGAGAGGCAGGCAGAGAGAGAGGAGGAAGCAGGCTCCCTGTTGAGCAGAGAACCCCATACGGACCTCGATCCCAGGACCCTGAGATCATGACCTGAGCTGAAGGCAGGGGCTTTAACCCACCGAGCCACCCAGGTGCCCTGGGAATGATTATTGATGCGGCAAAATTGTATTATATTGAACCCAATGTATGGGAAGGTGTGAAAACAAGTGAAACAGCTGAAACACAATGTTGAACTTTCATGCTTTCTTAATTTTTAGTTAGGCTTTGAATTACCATGATGACGCTGTGAAATATCAATCTGTATCATGTCAGAATATATCTCAATGATCCTAGTGTGTTTTTGCCTAGGTTGGTAGAGTCGCATTTTTCAACAAATGTGTGGATTGATAGCAGTACAATCTTTTAACCCTAAGATTACTTACTCAAAGTAGAGCTTGTACCATACACATGAGGTACCCAAGGAGCCAGACTATATTGTAAAACCAGGGAATGCAAAATAAATACACTGCAGTTAGTTAAACTAGAATTGAACCCCCGTAAAGTTAGAGAGGTCTAGATTCAATTTCATACTTACTGCTGATAAGAAAGGTCCTGTAAAGTAAAATCTTTTCCTCAGAATCCACATATAATGAAAACTAGAGTATTGTTAAAATTACAAGTTAAGGCAAAATGAAATTAAAATGTCTTTGTCTGATACAGCATCTACAAATTCACTGTTGAATTAGTGAATTGAGTATTTTTACTATACCAGTGATAATTAAGCATGGCAGGAAATTTATAGTTGCTTGTTAAATTGAATGGGCTTGCAGTGTTGTAGCTGGAAACTTGCAGTTTTTAATAACTTAATTCTTAAAAAATTATTTTTGGGAATATAAGCCTCTCCTTAAATTTGAGAGTGGTTTAAACTTTGAAATGTCTAGTTCTTTCTTAGAATCTGTCTGGACTGGGGCGCCTGGGTGGCTCAGTTGGTTAAGCGACTGCCTTCGGCTCAGGTCATGATCCTGGAGACCTGGGATCGAGTCCCACATCGGGCTCCCTGCTCCGCGGGAAGCCTGCTTCTCCCTCTCTCACTCCCCCTGCTTGTGTTCCCTCTCTGGCTGTTTCTCTCTGCCTGCTTCTCCCTCTCTCACTCCCCCTGCTTGTGTTCCCTCTCAGGCTGTGTTTCTCTCTGTCAAATAAATAAAAATCTTAAAAAAAAAAAAAAAGGAATCTGTCTGGACTAGGAAGACTTGTATCATTTATCCATAGATAATATGTCAATTACTCAGAAAGCCTTTTTACCAAATCTTATTTAAAAATAGAATTCGGGGGGCACCTGGGTGGCTCAGTTGGTTAAGCAACTGCCTTCGGCTCAGGTCATGATCCCGGAGACCCGGGATCGAATCCCACATCGGGCTCCCTGCTCAGCGGGAAGCCTGCTTCTCCCTCTCTCACTCCCCCTGCTTCTCTTCCCTCTCTCGCTGTGTTTCTCTCTGTCAAATAAACAGATAAAATCTTAAAAAAAAACAAAAAACAACAAAAAAATAGAATTTGGTATTGTCCTGTAGCAGCCTAGCACAGTGGTCTAAGGATTCTCTTACATATGCCTTCCTGGAGCCAGTAATAAGCTGCTGACCTCACCCTTCAGTCTAGTATTCACTTAGTTACTCTTCCATTCATTCTTAAGAATTTGAAAATCTGCAGGTAACAGGCACCGTGTCAGGTGCTGGAATACACTGATAAACCAAGAGAGTCAAGGTTCTTGCTCTCCTGGAAGTAATATTCTGGTGAAGTAAGCAGAGAATAGCAAACAAGATAAATGGATTGTGGTAAGTGCTACCAAGGAAGAACCCAGGACGGTGAGCTAGAGTAGAACAGGGGTAGGGTGCACTCTAGACTGCATCCCTGGGAAGAGTTAAGGTGCATCTTGGACTGTGTTTTATTTCCTAATACTCCTAGGAACAGCCTCTGAGACCATTAAGTCAATTTGACCAAGAAACTTCTGAAACTCCAAATTGGTCAAGTCTATAGAGATGGTTTTTAGAATAGCTCCAATTTGGTTCTATTAATTCTTACTTCCATGTTTTATGTATAGGATCTATGCTTAAATTTTAACACCCAGTTTTTAAATATGGTATGTAGCAAACACATTCATTTTTTTTTCTGTTAAGATTTTATTTATTTGACAGAGAGAGACACAGCTAGAGAGGGAACACAAGCAGGGGGAGTGAGGGAAGGAGAAGCAGGCTTCCCGCCAAGCAGGGAGCCTGATGTGGGGCCTGATCCCAGGTCTCTGAGATCATGACCTGAGCCACCCAGGCCCCACCAACACATTCACTTTTAAGCAGGATCTCTTTAACAACTTAAGGCAAGTATGCATGCCTCTATAGTTTCACATCATGAATTATATTTTTCTTTTTCTTTTTAAAAATATTTTATTTATTTTAGAGAGAGAGGGAGAGAGCATGAGAGGGGAGAAGATCACAGGAGAAGCAGACTCCCTTTGGAGCTGGGAGCCAGATATCCGGACTCGATCCTGGGATTCCAGGATCATGACCTGAGCTGAAGGCAGTGGCTCAACCAAATGAGCAGAGAACCCGATACGGACCTCGATCCCAGGACCCTGAGATCATGACCTGAGCTGAAGGCAGGGGCTTTAACCCACCGAGCCACCCAGATGCCCTGGGAATGATTATTGATGCGGCAAAATTGTATTATATTGAACCCAATGTATGGGAAGGTGTGAAAACAAGTGAAACAGCTGAAACACAATGTTGAACTTTCATGCTTTCTTAATTTTTAGTTAGGCTTTGAATTACCATGATGACGCTGGTAATTACCAGGTGTCCCTTATATTTTTCTTTCATGAGCGTTGTTCCTTTATTTGTGCATTCATTCATTTATTCAACCAATATGGAGAACCTACTAGGTCCTGGAGATACTGTGGCAAACAAAATAGTGACCTCGGCTCTCATTTAGTTATAGTCCTGATTGTGCCTCTTGAGTCCTTTCCTTTTTCTTTCTGATTTTATACTGACATACTGTTAATATCACTTCTTAACGTAAGGCCACATTTGGAAGACAATCTTTATGTGATGTAAATAGATCTATTTCATGTTCTGCTGTTCTTAACATTTAAACATTATTATTATCAGTGATTTTTATTCCTTGGGATGTGGGTAATTTAACTTTTATTAAGGTAATTTTGCTATGTTAGATACTCAACTCTTTTGGCCATTAGAGTGCTTTTCTTTGTTTAGGAGCATATAACTACTTGTCCCTGACTGATTGTGCAGTCAGGACATAGCTAGAGTCAAGATCCAACTTTAAACACTGTGAGATAAATCATTTCCACATTCTTGCTTAAGTGGCCATTTTGGTGTAGAGAGGCACATTTTCTGTTGAAAGCCAACGCGAGTGTCTCCTTGACCCAAGGTCTCAACAATTTTTGAACAACATAGGTGTGATGGTTTAGAAAGAGCTTGATAGATAAAAACAAATCCTGTAAAATTTAAATTTTTCCCTTCAAATAATTACTGACAGAAGCATTCATTTGAAACAGTATAATTATATCTATCTATCTATCATCTATCTATCTATCATCTATCTATCATCTATCTATATCTCAAAAATGAAAATGGGGTCTATTTCCATTTCTTATTATTTACTGACATACCAAAAGGACTGTGTCTGACTTTACCTAAGCACTAGCTTAGCAATGGCTATACTTCTCTAGACAAATTCTGAGTTTGTATGAACATTTTGATCTCAAGACAGTGAAAATCTGTAGAATTTAATGGGGTTTTTTCCTTTCTCTTTTTTCTTTTTTTTTCTTTTTGCCTTTTTAATGCTTTCTATAATGAGCAAAACTCTGTCTCCTTTCATGTGTGAACAGTGATGACCTGTATCTGCATGAACACAGAGCTCAAGTAATCAAAGTTAGGCTCATTCTCCCCCAGGACTAGTGGGGTGATGAACTCCTTTTGGTAGCAGATGAGAAACAAGAGGGGAGCCCCCACCTCTCTATTTACCTGTGAAGAGCTGTGAGTATGTCCAGGCTCACTGGGTGTGAATAATCTGATTGAGAGGAATGAACATGAAAACAAAGTCCTCACAGCTGTGTACTTTCCTACCTTTGGGTCTAGAATCCCAAGTCTCGTCTAGAAAGCGCTTACTTGCCTTCCAGAGCACACGGTAGTTGCAAGGGGGTGGGCAGAAAGGTTTTCACAAATCGGGTCCTCTGTAGAAGGTGGTAGGAGCTCGGGATGCAGAACTCCACGATCAGTTTCTTCAGGAGAATGAGTTTCCCCGGGGGATGAAGTCAGTTTGACTGTATCATGGACTCTGGTGAGTCTGGGTTGACTTTAGAAAGTTTAAGGGGTTGAGGGATTACCGATGTGAATGTTCTGTTGGCTGTTGAATGTTGGACATGTACCCTGCTCCCAATTTTTAAAGGACAAATATTTGAAATGAGCTGTCGATTTCTTTTTAAAGTATTTGTGTGCTGATTTTTATTTATATAAAGCAGAGTGTGAAGCATTGCACATAACCATTTTTTCTTTTGAAATTTACCAAAACAGTAAATTAACATTACCAAAAAGTTAAGGGAAAAAAGAGATAAAAAATAACCCATAATCCTGCCTTCTGTTGTTCCTACATGAAAATAGATTGGAACATGGTCTCAATCATAATGCATATATAATCTGTATTCTGCTTTTTTTTTTTTCTTTTTTCTTTTTCTTCTTTTTTTCCTTTTTTTTCTTTTTCTTTTTCTTTTTTTCTTCTTTTTTTTCCATGGGCGTGTATTCTGCTTTTTAATTTAACAATGTCCTCAGCATTTTTCCAGATTGTGACAGTCTCAGAATTCATTTTTAATGGCTGTGTAATATTTCATTAGGAAGCTGTACCATAATTAACATTTTTCCTATTAGGTATTTAGGTTGATTCAGATTTTGTCATGAACAACTTTTGGGAGTAGGGGACATTTTTTAAGATCCGTTCCAGCAATAAGATTACTATCTCAAGGGGCACCTGGGTGGCTCAGTTGTTGGGCATCTGCCTTCGGATCAGGTCATGATCCCAAGGTCCTGGGATTGAGCTCCACATCGGGCTCCCTGCTTGGCGAGAAGCCTGCTTCTCCCCTCCCAATCCCCCTGCTTGTGTTCTGCTCTCACTATCTCTCTCTCTCTCTGTCAAATAAATAAATAAAATCTTTAAAAAAAAGATTACTGTGTCAAAGGGAATAGACATTTTTATGACTCCTTATACACATTGTTAAACTGCTTTACAAAAGATTTGACCTTCTTTGCACAACTTCAAAGGTGAATCATCAGCCATGAGCCAATGCTTACATTTTTGGGCAGTTAATTATTATTTCCATATTAGGCAGAGAGAGTTCTGTGCACATCTGAACTTCTTCTAATTGCTTTCATTACATAGAGCTGACTTGTTGAGAAAAATGTCCTGGCCGTGAGACATTCCAGACAACAGAGCCATCACTTTTGAAAAGTTTGGAGCAATCCCAATTTTGTCATCAGTTCCCAGGGTTGTTCATATTTCTTTTGGCAAAGATGTTTGTAGTTGTGGTCAAGTGCAGCTGAATGGTTAAAGTCACGAGGCAAGCTGATCAAGGTGCCAATTTTGGTGTTCACTTGGCAGTCTGTGGCCAGGTGTCTGGGTATTTTGAGAAAAGTAATTTTGAAAAGTAATTTGCAATTCATAACCCTGAATAGCCGCAGAAGAGTCATATGCAGGTCTTCTGAGGAAATGCTCCCCCCTCCCCTCCCTTTATGGATTGGAGGATAATCCTTGGGTTTTGGTGGAGACACCTAAGTGCGGGGAAGTCAGGATGCTTCCGTCCTGGCTGCACACCTCACGGTACCCGTGCTCTGCACGGACTACGGGACCTGGGTCTCCCCCTCTGACAAGCAAGAATGTTGGAAGCAGGAGTCCCAAAGTCCCTTAAATTTTTTTTTAGGTCCTCGTCCAGTGGATGACTTCAATTGTATCTTCACTTTTGTGGCCAAAGATGTAATTTCCCGATTACTGGCACTTCTGTCAGACAATAGAGGGAAAGAACAGGATGTGATACATAAACCAATGTTGATATCTTGACATTTCCACTAAAAGATTTCATGGCATATGTAATTAGAACTAATGACTATAACTATTTTAACTACCTCTGGCTTGAAATTACTTAGACCATCCCTGTTCCTCATTAATATGTTAAACATAAAACCAGGAGAAAAATAGCACTCACTCTTGTCCAGCAGGTTAAGAGGAAGTTGATCCAATCTGTAGAACTGGTCTTGAAGTTACTGACCATTACTTTATTTGCTGACTGTAAAAACTCCAGCATAAAAAATAGCACTCTCAGCAGCAACATTTTCAAACATGAAGGCCAACAATATTTTATTTAGCATAGCATTTTTAAAATCTAAAGGCAATTTGATGAGAAAAAAACTTTGGCCCTTTAGGGAGGAACAAGGGATGCGTCACTTTCTGTTAGCTATACTGAATTATTTTTCGTTTAGTCTCTTATATAATAGTAGTTATTCTCATTTTCTCCCTGGAAAGCACAGAGTCAGAAGAGAGATTTAATAATGAAGCTTGGTGGTCACTTTAAATGGAGCTGCTCTTAGAAGGCTTTTCTGTGGACTATGGAAACTCCATCATGAGAAGCAAGGTGAAGGTCACTCTCGCTGCACTGGGCTGCAGCAATTTACCTAACCTCTCCGTTTCTGTACTAGTAAAATGGGTTGTTGTGCAGATTCAAGCTAATGTAGTAAGAGCACTGAGCTGTTTTCTTGCACGTGAGGATACTATATTTAGAGAGGAACCCAATTCTCAACCCCTCCCCAGGGAATAGCTGCAGGAGAGTGCAGGATCTCAGGCCTGAAGGGTTAAGACTGTTTGGAAGTAGCTTTTAGCATCATAAAGCCATCCACATTCTTTATTTTTTTTTTTTAAATGCCTTTTTTGAACCAGGTACAGTTTTAGGTATTAGGGGTAAGGCTGTGAACAAAACAAAAAGAGGCCTTGCCCTGCCGGGGCAGACAGACAATAAATAAGTAAACAAACAGGATTCATCAGACAGAGATAAGTGCTATTAAAAAAAAAGAGAGAGAAGGAAAGAAAGAGTAAGGCAGAGTATGGAGATAAGATAGAGTGATACGGTGGGAGGGATGCTGTTTTGAATAGGGCTTTCAGGTCAAATAAGATCACCAGAAGACACTGGAGCAGTGTCCTGAAAGAAATAAGGGAGCTCTGAGCTTGTGATATGAATCCTGGTCAAAAGATGTCCCAGACAGAGAGAATAGTCTGAGCAAAGGCCCTGAGGCAGTAGCATGTTTCATATGTTCCACTAAAGAGGCCAGTGTTGTGGCTTGAGTGGAGTGAATAAGGAAGAGAATGGGATTAGGTACTAAGACCACAGAGCTGGGTAGGGTGGCCAGATCATATAAGGCCATGTAAATTTAAATAAGGGCAATCTTTGACTTTTATTTTGAGTAAAATGGGAAGCCATAGAGATTTTTTTTAGCAGAGAAGTGACATCACCTGACTTTAAAGGATATATTATAGTGTGATACAGAGTCAGGAAATGGGAGATAGGGTGGATGGGGAAGAGAGCACATAGAACTGTGCTTTTCAATATGGTAGCCACTAGCCACTGGTGGCTATTTCAGTGTAAAGCAGTTTAAAAAAATGTTTTTTAATACAAATTCTTATTCTTAATTGTACCACCCGCACTTCAAATGCTCAATAGCCACATGTAACTAGTGGTTACTCTATTGGACAGTGAGATAAAAATAATTTCCATCATCACAGAAAGTTCTATTGGATAGTGCTGATGGAATCTTAGAGGCCTTTGTAGGATTTTTGGCTTTTATTCTGGGTATATGAAAAGCTATTGGAAGGTTTTAAGCAGAGGAGGATGTACTCTGAGTTATGATTTCAAAAGATCTCTAGGGTTGCTATGTTGAGAATGGGCTGTAAAAGGGACAGTGGTGAAAGCTGAGAGACCATTAATCGTCTAGTTGAGAGATGATTGTGTCTTCGTCGAAGTGGTAGCTGTGGTGATTGTGAGAAATGGTTGGATTTTGAATATAATTTGAAGGCAGAATCAATAGGCTTTTCCAATGGAATTGATGTGTGATTTGAGAAGAAAGTGATAAAAGTGTCATGGGTGATGATGTTGGGAGGGAATGTAAGGCACAGGTGGAATGACTAAACACATAGAGGAAAAATCCCATTCATCATGAACCAGAGACAATGCAGGACTGTGGCTGAAAGACAGAGGTCTAGAGAGCCTTCATCTGAGTAATAGAAGATGAAGAGGTCAAGGGGGACACAGGTGTGCTGGGAGTGTAAGGATGGTGGAGAAGATTTCAAATAGTTGTTGGAAAGGGCCCATTTGAAGTTGGTGACCATGAAACCATCTACCCCTTTGATTTCCTCCTGTGGAGTTTGCTCCCATGCAAGCAAAGGGGAAAGAGGTGATTGGGTCAACATCATTCAGAGCTAATGTTTTCCTGGTTGCACTTGTAGGAAATACAGAGGGGAAGGGAGTTTAAGGGAACAGTGACAGAGGTATTAAAACATAGAATCTAAATTGATAAAGAGGAAAGTGAAAAAAGCAGAGGACTGATGAACTAGGAGGAAGCAGAGGGATCAATAGACTGGAGGCAATAGTACTTCAAAGAACAGTTGCAGGCATAGACCAAGCAAGTTGGAAGGCAAGATACTTATCCCAACACTGAATGTTGGAGTCAGTAATTTTGCAGTTGGAGCTGTTTCAGGTGACCACAAGTTCAGGCCTTTGGTGTCTATGCAGTTGTATCTTCATTCTGGGATGTCTTGCTAAGTCCCAGAATTCCATAAAAGATGATCTCACTGTGGATCCCATGTAATTAGGTTTAGTAACCGAAAGCCCAAGAGCATGGGTGTGGGGACTACCCCATGGTTCCAGGCCTGTCACAAACTGGCTATGTAACTATGGACCTTGAGGAAGTGAACTTCATGGTCCCTTCCATCTCTAATCTGTGACTCTATGGCCCCATTATAATTACAGTCTTTTTCCAGACACTGACCTTCAAGATGGACCCTAGGGGATTTGCCTATTAAAAATATGCAACTTTGCCAATATTTATCTGCTACTTCTTGGAATATTAAACTGTTGGAAAGCTGCCTTCTGGATCACATGACAGAACAGAATGTTGGCCATGTGGTCATCAGAGCCAGTGTGAGAGGAATTCTATACCAGTCACATCTGGGGCTAGGTGTCCTTCAGGTCCTGCTTTCTCCAGTGCTCTTCACCTAACAAGCATTCCTCTATTTCTCACTCTCTAGCTCTCTCTTTTAAAATTTAAAATAAGCTATGTCCAGTGTGGAGCTTGAACTCACCACCCTGAGATTGAGAGCCACATGTTCTACTAGCTGAGCCAGCCAGGCACCCCACATTTTTCTCCTTTAATTTTGTCAGTGCCTTATAGGAGAGAGTTCCTTCAGCAGAAATGATAGAGGCTGTTACTCTCAGAATCAGACCCAATGTCATGACCTGTAAATTCCTATGAACATTTGAACATTTTATTGATATTTATTCAGGAGAGACTCCAAAAGGCCAAACTGCCCCCTTCCACCCCCCCACCCCCCCGCCCCTCACCAATCACTCTTCCCTCTCTAAGAATAATCTAAGGTAAATTTTTAACAAGATGGTCAAGTTTGGACTTTGGAGGCTTGACTAATAAAGTAAGTGGTAGTTTTTAGCTAAAATAACCTCATTGTTTGGACAAGTTTTCTCCTTTGAGTTTTCTAGGGTCATTAGAATGATCTAACCACCTTACCTGCTGTTTGAACCGGCGAGCCTCTGGAGGGACAGAAAACAAAAGAAGGGTGTTGAAATGCAAATAGATAGCTCTAAATTCCAGTCCCAGGCTGCCAAAATAAAGCCAGAGCTGACACGGAGGGTCTCCACAAAGGTTTGTGGAAAGGCTCTAGAAAAATCTCACAAGATGAATTTCTTTTCGTGGATTGGAGTCTTCTGGTAGGTAAGAAAAACAAAAATAAAATAAAAACAAACAAAGGATTTCATACTGGGAATTTGCTCAGTGCCAGTTGAATGGCTAATTGTTTCTTGTCCCCCCCCCAGCCTCCCCCCCGCTTTTTTTTTTTCCTGCCTGAATAGATAATCCTTACAAAACATCCATTCATTCTACAAGTGAAAATTTCAGGAATACTCGACACTGGCCTTGGCAAGACTAATGGACCGAGATTGAGTGATGGATTTGTGTGTGTTGTGGCTGACGTGCGTACTGGTGGTTTGTACGCTGGTTTAAGAATATTTTAACATTAGAAGATTTATGACATTTTAATTAATGATACGATGAAGGCTTAAACTTGGAGATGAAATTATAAGATACAACATTTTTTTGGCACAAACTTGATTGTTTTTATTGCTTTGAGAAAGGACCTGCTGATAATTAATGTCCGCTTTCTTTTCTGTTTCAGTGTGACCACTTTCACTGATACGTAAACAATTACTTTTTAAGGGAAATAAAACAAGGAGGCAATACAGCCTAGTGAAACGACCGCACAATATCAGATTCTTAATTGCTAAATTAAATTTGGGCTCTTGTTTGATTTCTACTATGAACTGGCTGCGCAACTTTGAATAAGTTATTAAGTTCCCCTTTAAAAAAAATATAAAATTGGAATGAGAAATATGTGATAGTGAAAAAATATTTGTGAAAGCGTTTTAAAGTCCCATGAGAAAAGCACAACAGAGGCCACAGTTGGGTTGGCTAGTTCACTGAAAATATCTGATCTTGTCAGTAAACCTAAATTTTAGTCTATTAGTTTATTTTTTTAAAGCCATTTCATTCAGATGCTTAGGAACTCTTCAATTTGTTAATGGAAAGAAACACCATATACACTGGATGGCTACATAGCAACTTTATTCTGGTAAAATAATCTCTTAAATCCTTGTATACACAGTCACTAACTGTTGGCTTTATAAGGTCTGGGCAAGCACACCAGCCCAGGGGCTGGTAGGAGCTCAGTGCTCGAACAAACACACAAAACAGCAAATAGTTTAAACAGTGCCTGTTGATTTGTATGTAACCTAGTCTGAACAGAGGAATCTGAAAAAAAAATCACCAGCAAAGTTACATTAGTTATGGAGACTGCTAGGTTGTATCAGTGGATACTAAAAAGGGAAGTGGAATCTTGAATTCAGATTCTGTTAAACTATGAAAGACTACAACTGGCAGGCCAACTTTTATTTGCTACTTTTGAAGGAGAAAGCTTTGGAAACTGATATTCCAGTTCCCAGATCCTCAAAGAAGCACAATCAAGTGAAGAAATGAATTCTGCTGTGGTTAGCAGAAGCCTGGTGGTTTTAGGAACTAGGGATGCCAGACTCCTGGGTTCTGAGGCCCAGTATTGACTCTGTCCCTGAGTCACCCTGCCCAGTCACCCACTGTCTTGTGTTTCCCTCTTTAGGGAAGAGCTAAGACTATTGACTTTTTAACATTTATATTAGTCCCTACACCCAACGTGGCTCGAACTCATAACCCTGAAATCAAGAGTCAACACGCTTCACCAACTGAACCATACAGGCACCTCAGACTATATTGACTTTTTCAGAGGTTGCAAAAACATTATAAAAAGATAGGAAGGCACTAAACAAACATGTAATTATGAAATATTGGGGGGTGTGTTTTAATAAAGGTAAGTGCATCCTTTTTAAAAAAAATATTTGAGAGAGAGATTTAGAGAGCACAAGCAGGGGGAGGGGCAGCAGGAGAGGAAGAAGCACACTCCCCGCTGAGCAGGGAGCAGGGAGCAGGGACTAGGGACTCTATCCAGGACCCGGGGATCCCAGGACCAGGATCTGAGCAGAAGGCAGAGCAGACAGCAGATGCTTAATCAACTGAGCCACGCAGGCGTGTCTCGCCCTCCCATTTTTTCCTTATTGTATTTTAAAATTTTATTTACTCATTTGAGAGAGAGAAACAGAGAGAGCATGAGCAGGGGGAAGAGACAGAGGCAGAAGCAAGCAGATTCCCTGTTGGGCCAGGAGCCTGATGCGTGTGGGGCTCCATCCGAGCACCTGGAGATCATGACCTGAGCCAAAGACAGCCGCTTAGCCATTAGCCACCCAGGTGCCCCTTTAAGATCTTATTTTTAAGCAATCTGTATGGGGGGGTGGGCTTGAACTCACAAACCTGAGATCAACAGCCGCAAGCTCCATTGACTGAGCCGGCCAGGCGCCCATACAAAGTAAGTGCATTCTTTTGATAATTGGAAGTTGATAATCTTTATATAAGAGCAGAGAGTCTGATTTCAAAATAGAATTTTCTGTCTGAGATCTTTTATTGGAACCTTGGGAATTTGAGTCCTTCTTGGCTCTGCTTATTGAGAGGGACTGTTCACAAGTAGCCTTACTGGAGTAGTTAATTGCTTATCAGAGATCAGACCCCCAGGCTTTCTGGAAATGTATATTTAAATTTAGTAACCTGACTTTCAAAGAGGGAGACTAATTTTCAAGTACAGGGCACTGTGCATGGGTTTCTATACACGGTTCTATCCACATTCTAGAGTGAATTCTCTAGAGACCTTTAAAAAATTGTTTTGGGGTGCCTGAGTGGCTCAGTTGGTTAAGCAACTGCCTTCGGCTCAGGTCATGATCCTGGAGACCCGGGATCAAGTCCCACATCGGGCTCCCTGCAGGGAGCCTGTTTCTCCCTCTCTCACTCCTCCTGCTTGTGTTCCCTCTCTGGCTGTGTTTCTCTCTGTCAAATAAATAAAATCTTAAAAAAAAAAATTGTTTGTTTTGAAGGAAATTGATTGAAGCATCCATTTCATTCCTGGCTTTCCCAGGACAGCTATTCAGCACCAACTTGGGTTGTGAATTCTGTCTTCTTGTTGGACATCACTTAGATGCCTCATTAACACAGCAAACCTTTCAGAGATGACGCTCAATGTTTGTTAGTTTTCTTAATGGTGCCTCTCATCATTAAAAAAACATGTATAGTTTCTAACTCTTCATCTTTTCAGCCTTCGTTAGACTCTACCAATCTAGCCAGTCCTGAATTCCTTTCAGTTTTTCCATCTGTGTCCAGCATCCTTCTTCTGATTCCCAGTAAAAACTGGACTATACTCCCATCATCCAAAATGAAGAGTTATTATTTTTGTCCTGTTTCAACTTTTTAATGACATAAAACATTGGAGATAAGGTCAAGTTTCCTTTGATGTTGTTGTTGTTTAAGATTTTATTTATTTGACACAGAGAGAGATCGCAAGTAGGCAGAGAGACAGGAAGAGAGAGCACAGAGGAAATAGGCTCCCTGCAGAGCAGAGAGCCTGATTCATCCTCCATCCCAGAGCCCTGGGATCATGACCTGAGCTGAAGGCAGAGGCTTTAACCCACTGAGCCACCCAGATGCCCTCAAGTTTTCTTTGAATACGAATTTCCTCCTTCTATCCTCACCTCACGGAGCCCCTGTTCAGTTTGGTATGTGCTTACAAGTATTGTATATATATTTAATCTCTATACATAATTAATAAGTAGTATTGTTTTGTGAGTTTAAATATCTATAAATGGTTCCATGCATACCTATTGTTCTATGATTTGCTTATTTCCGTGGACATTGTTTTGATAGTTTATATATATGTATAGACTAGCTATATTATACATACATCCTCATTATTTTTAATTTCCTGGTATTTTATGGTATAAAAAATACCATATCTTATTAATCAGACCATTAGTGGATATGGATTTTTTTTCAAATTTTCACTAACATAAACAATACTTAGGGGCACCTGGGTGGCTCAGTCATTAGGCGGCTGCCTTTGGCTCAGGTCATGGTCCAGTAGTCCCTGGTTCAAGCCCTGCATCGGGATTCCTGCTCAGGGGGAAGCCTACTTCTCCCTCTCTCACTCCCCCTGCTTGTGTTCCTTTTCTAGCTGTGTTTCTCTCTGTCAAATAAATAAGTAAAAATCTTAAAAAAAAAAAGTTTTCAAAAAAAGAAAAAAAAGAGTTGAATGCTCAACTGACTGAGCCACCCAGGCACCCCCAGACTTATTTTTTTAAATTTATTTTAAATAATTTTTTTCTTGTGTTAAGAATTCTTAAGATCTCTTAAGCAACTTTCAAATATGCAATACAGTATTTGCTCAGTATTTTCATTGTGCTGTATATCCCTATCAGGCTTCTTAATTTTTGCCAATTTAAGTGGTAACAAATGGTTTTCTCTTGGGTTTTCTAGCTTCATTTCAGTTCATTACATCCACAGTCGTTCCCTAGGGACATATCTTTTCCAAGCACTCTCCAGGTCAGAAACTCAGAGGCTCTCCACTATGTACTCAGTGCGAAGTGCGGTTGGTCACCGTGGCCGGGCCCCCTGCAAGCAGCCTGTCTAGTCTTGTTTCTGTATGTTTGGCTGCACCAAAATGAGCTGCTCACCATTTTCTCAAGTTTGGCTTTTATTTTTTGCCTCAGCGTTACTTTATTGATTCAGTAAATATTTAGTGAGTTCTTTACTTCCTGCCAGGTGCTGAGAATGTAAGGGTGCACAAGAAAGACAGTATCTAGGCATGCAGGGAGCTTACTATTTTTAGCAGAGGATGGGGAGGGGCAAAAAAAAAAAACCCTAAAAGTATAAACAAGCTAATTTTTCATAGTTGTAGGTACTATAAAAGTTGTAGGTACTATAAAGAAAGTAAAGTGGTGCCTAGGTGGTTCAGTCGGTTAAGCATCCGCCTTCATCCCAGGATCCTGGGATCCAATGTGGAGTTGGGCTTCCTGCTCCCCCAACACACACTGGGGGGAGGAGGAGGGGGTCTGCTGCCCCCTCTTCCTCTGCCCCTTTTCCTGTTTGTGCTCTCCAGGCCCCCACATAAATAAATAAAATCTTGAAAGAAAGAAAGGAAGGAAGGAAGGAAGGAAGGAAGGAAGGAAGGAAGGAAGGAAGGAAGAAAGAAAGAAAGAAAGAAAGAAAGAAAGAAAGAAAGAAAGAAAGAAAGAAAGAAAGAAAGAAAGAAAAAGGGACTGGACTGTGATTTTGACTTTCTATGGTGGTGTGTGTATTGGTGGGGGAGGGTCCCAGAGAATGTGGGCATAGCCAGGCAGGAGCCTTAGAAGGGCAGGGGCTCAGGGAAGGCTTTGCAGAGGAGGTGATATTTCTCCTGAGACCAGAGTGTGAAGCTCATTCACAGTCCAGGTGTGTTGCTAAGCTGGAGCAAAGGTAGCTGCCTCCCTGCGGGAATGGAGTCCCTCGGTGTCCTGAAGCACAGAGCTGCCCTTGTGGCTGGGCGGTCAAGGCTAGGAGAGTGGTACATGCAGCAGGAGACACAGGCAGGCAGAGCTATGCCTTCCAGAGCCTTGCTGGTGCTCTCTTGTCATTTATTTATTTAGTAAACTCTACGTCCAAGGTGGGGCTCAAACTCATGACCCAGAGACCGAGAGTCACATGCTCCAGCCAGGTGCCCCTGGTAGTTGCACTTTAATGCCATGATCCAATCCTCTTTTTATAACCATTCCAGAGACTGCCAGCTGACGGAGATCTTTCTAGTCCGCCGTGGCAAGTGGTGGTGCCTCTCACGACGCTGTACATGGCACGTTGGGATCTTGGGATCTGTTCTTCCCAGGAGCTAATTTGCTTTCATTTGTCATTCTGTTTCTTCCTTGTAAGGGACAATATTTAAAAAAAATTTTTTTTAAGTATCTCTACAACCCGTGAGAGGCTCGAACTTAGAATCCCGGGATCAAGAGTCTCAGGCTCTATTGACTGAGCCAGCCAGTATGTTTGAGAATGAAGAAAGTTGAGGGAGAAAAGGCACCATGCAGAAGAAGCTTGTCCCTTCTGACTGAGTCATTTTGGAATGAACTCAGTTTCAGTGAAATAAACTTTCTTTTGGTGTATCCAGGCTAATTTGCACAGTGGCAAATAAAATTAAGTTTCTTTAATAATTGGTAAGACCAGTTGCAGTTCCCAAAGTGACCTTTTTTACCCCACTCAGATCATTTCTCAGAATAACAGTTACTGCTATTAACAATTCATAGTCATTAACAATCTTGGGGTTTTTTTTGTTTTGTTTTTTTTACTTTTTAAAAAAGTCATCTTTACATCCAACATGGGGCTCAAACTCATGACCCCAAGCTTAAAAGTTGCATGCTCTACCAACTGCACCAGCCCGGTACCCACCCAGCAATCACGTTTTTGATGCTGTGTCTGCTGTGAGCTTCAGCTGCTTGTGACGAAGTGATGGTGTGGTATGTGCAGCACGGACCTTTCTCGAGCTGCGCCACCTGCTCAGGGTAACGCGTGCGAGAGACTGTGATACGTGTTTTCATGTGGTTATAGCCCTTTATCTTCAGCATAATCTTTGTGTGTTAGATTTATTTTCTAGGTGAAAAAAACAGGTTTGTAGAGGTCATTTTTGGTCCCCAGCTTATAGTTAGCAAATACCGAGCCGACACTTAAATCTGGGGCTTCTGACCACTTCTGTGTGAAGCTGCCATGCTTTAAATAATAATATAGCAAACACCAACCATTTGCTATTTCCAGACACAACCTTAACCTCTGTGCTCTTAACCGCTGTGATGTTGTTCATCTCTGCTTCCTTCTTTAACTCTCATTTTCTGCGAGCGCGTATCAGATAGTGAGAGGCGATTTGTGTCCTAGGTAAGAGATGCGCTCTGCCTGAAGCTAGATTGCCATGGTCAAGGGCTTCTCTACCAGCTTACTGGCTATGTGGGCAAATTCATTAACATTTCTGTGGTTTGCTTTCCTTATTTTTAAGGGGAGGATAATAACCGTTATCTCATTGGTTTATCGTAAGGGTTCATGGGATAATGTACATGAAGGGCTTAGAAGGATCCTCCTGACCCCTGGAGTCCTGGGCCTCCCCCAGGCACCCAGCATCTCTACCCTGTGTCTGCAGCCTGCCCACTCCGTCCGCGTGGCCCTCCTATGTCAGATGGACCGCAGTGGGAGCTCTCGGTGGGTGGGCTGCTTGTTCACATCTTAGGCTTCAGGACAGTGCCTGGCCTGTGTATTTGTTGAATGGCCCCCCTGTTTCTGATAAACCGGAACTCCAGCTTCTCTGTTGAACAAAATAATTGCTATTCTGGTTTCTCGTCAATATGCCCTGTGAATTAGTGTTCCCTGAAACGCCATTTCCAGGGCTTCAAATATCTCAAATGACTCATAAGTCTGTTCTTCTAGTTCTGACCATTTTTAAAATCTGTTCTCTCCAGCTAACTATTAATAAAAGAAAATCCTATATGCATCCCAAACTCAGCCTGTTCAAAAGTAAACTCACTGCCTTTTCTTTCAAGCACCGCTCCTCTTCTGGGTTCCCTAGCTGGGTTCATGATGTGTGTGCTTCCCCCCACCCGCTTAGAGACCTTGGAGACCTCCTGTACTCTCCCCCCTGCCCTCTCTTCCCCTCAGTGTGCAGACAGCCAGGCCCAAAACCTGCTCCGGAGCCACTGCCAGAGGTCTAGGGCCAGGATTCAGCCACTGGACTCCAAACCTCGCAGCCTGAACCAGAGGACTTTCTCCGGTGCAGTCTCTCCTTTGACCTCAGGATCCCGGCTTTAGTTTGGACTGGATCTGTTCCAGCGCATTACCACACCCTCCTCCCTGTGCCTCACATACAGTTCCTCCTCCCCTTGAATACAAACTCGGCCCTAGGTCCAGGGCCCTAGGTGGCTCAGTCAGTTAGGTGTCTTGCACTTGGTTTCGGCTCAGGTCATGATCTTAGGGTTCTGGAATCAAGTCCCGCCCTGTCAGGTGCCCTTGGTCAGCGGGGAGTCTGCTTGTCTCCCTCTCTCTCAAATAAGTAAATTAGGGGCACCTGGGTGGGTCAGTTGGTTAAGTGACTGCCTTCGGCTCAGGTCATGATCCCAGAGACCCTGGATTGAGCCCCACATCGGGCTCCCTGCTCCAAGGGAAGCCTGCTTCTCCCTCTCTCACTCCCCCTGCTTGTGTTCCCTCTCTAGCTGTGTTTCTCTCTGTCAAATAAATAAATACAATCTTGAAACACACACACACACACACACACTCAAATAAATAAATCAATTAATTAAAAACAAAAAACAACCAAAATGCTGAAGGTTCCTTTTGCATATTTTAAAGTCTAAACTACTCATCTAGCATAGAATCGCCTTCTTGGTCTTTCCCTAGCTTCCCCCGCACCCCAGTTGCCTGTCTCTACCTCAGCTATACCTTAGCCTCAAGGTCTCCTGCTAGACCAGGAAGATTCTGCACATGCTGCTCTGGGTCTAAAAAAACCCTGTCTCCCCTTTGCTTCATGAAGTCTTTTTTATCCTTCATCGTTTAGCTCATAAGCCACATCCTCTGCAAAGGCTTTCAAAGAGAGGCCCAGACAGCCCCTCCCACCCGTGCCCCTCGCCGAGCCTTCTGAGCCGGTGACTTGGGTGAACACACATTTCTGAATCACAAGTGCAGGTGTGACAGTTCACACAGCAGAGCATGTGCTCATGGAGACACTGGGGTAGATAATTGAACAAAATCCAGAAGCACCTCATGGAGATTATTCCTTTTTTTTTTTTTCTTTTCACTTCCCTGTGAGAGGGCCAGGTTTTCCCCGCAGGGAGCTGTTTGTATCTCTTTGTCATCTGCCCAGTGCCTGGCACCATGCCCGACTCAGTCGGTGTACCAAATTATATAGGCCTGAGATTCTTTAAGATTTGAACAGATCCAAATCTCGTGTAAATTCCTCCGAATAAACAACCAACCAACCAAATCAAACCAGGAAAAGCCATCATTTATAGCTTGGCGTGGTCACTCCAACAGCTTCTGTCTCCTTGCCTCCGTGTCCTCATCTGTCAATGAGGGGTAGCAGCAGCTACTTCTAGGGGTTGCTGTGAAGATTCTGTGACCAAATTGAAGGAAATTAGCAAGCAGGGGGCCTGGCTAACGCATCTTTTTTTCAGACGCAAAATATGTGTAGCTCATCACTATAAACAGGAACTGGGAGGCCAGGTCATGTCCTAAAATAACTTTTTAAAGTTAGGATTTCATTGGGAATTTTAAAAGGTAAGACAATTTAGAATATTACTAATATTTACTCACAGCTTTAGCCTACAAAGATGCATCCTCCTAAATTTTAAGGTACTCTTTGACTTTTTGCCCTTAAAATTTACAGTTGGGATGGGGGAGGGGTGATTCACCATTTGTTGTGCTGCACCTTTGTTTATCTGCTTTGTCTGACCCCAAACCTAGCCATGCAAAGGAATGGCCTGGGTGAATGTTTTTACAGATTCCTGGGCCCCACCCCACACACCTACCGAATCTTAATTGGGGGCCGGAAGGGGACTGAAAATCCACATTTATGAAAACTTCCTCCTGTGGTTTGCTTATGTGCAACTTTTGGAAACTACTCATATATATACCATTAGAAGAGCATAGCCATCACAATTCTCAGTTTCTCAGCTTTATTATCTTTATAATTAAAAAATGTGTAAACTATTAGCTCTCAGCAAAGTCTCTTTCCCCTTTACTGGGGTCTGTTCATCCTGCTGGTGGAAAAACTGGCTCCAGTTAAACAATAGGAGAAAGAAAGGTGCAAACGTCCCCAGCTTCCCCACCTTCTTAGCATCCGTGAGCTATTTCCCCCAACTGGGGCAATTTAAATGCTAATGTGTTAAGTACAACAATCTCCTTAGCAATCAGTACTGTTTTTCTGCCAATCTTATTTCTCTTTATTTTATATCTGTTGGCTCATTCATTCATTCATTCATTCATTCATTGGCTAGAGAGGCAGATGTTTGGAATCTTCTTTCAAACCTTAAAGAGAAAAGAAAAATCCATCCTGATATCTTCTCTGCTGTGTTTCCGAGAGGACCTCACGCACCCTCTAAACCTGAGACCTGCAATTTGAATGTGCTGAGTCACCTAGTCTTTGCAGGGTCAAACATTTTGCACGTAGGAAAAGTACTGCCGAAAATCAAACTGTGAGCAGCTACCTGGTATGTTGTTAAGGACTGGATCTGAGTCCAGTGGAAAGGGGAAAATGCATAGATACATTGTAACTTATTAACTTTAAAACTTGTTTTCAGATATTTCTAATAGTCTGGTAAATTCTCTTTCTATTTGATAATTTGTTGGTGAAATTCTTTAAATATTTCTTCCTGTTCCTAGAAAGTGAAAATGGTAAAGCAGTTGTCTTACAATGTTTTAGAAAAATGAAAAAAAAAATTGTCTTTGCCTTTATTCTGAAGTTTTGCTTAATTAAGCTTCTTCAGTTAGCTTTCTTTTGAAGAATTAATAATAAAAGCCTAACAGTAATGAACTAGATATTGAGAGCTGATGTCTAACTTTAGTTGAACTTTTAGGAAGTCTGTTTTCCCATTTGATCATGTAGTTGAATAGACAGTGAGGAGATGTTACTACAACTGTATTAATAGGGGAAGTGGCAGGAAGCTACAGAGTTTCCTTAGAATCAGAAAGAAAGTTTATAGAACTCTTGCTGGGAATGTAGATTATAAATAAAGATAAAACTTGAAATAATTCCTATTTAGAGTTACTATTTTATTTTACTTTTATTTTACTTTTTAAGATTTTATTCATTTATTTGACAGAGACACAGCAAGAGAGGGAACACAAGCAGGGGAAGTGGGAGAGGGAGATGCAGGTTTCCCGTGGAGCTGGGAGCCTGATGTGGGACTCGATCCCAAGACCCTGGGATCATGGCCTGAGCTGAAGGCAGAGGCTTTAACGACTCAGCCATTCAGCACCTCCTATTTTATTTTTATAATATAAAAGTGGTTCCCTTTAAAGTATTTGGTGCTAAAGAGAATGCAAGCATTCCTTTAGTAAGGATGTCAGAAATTGCTTTTTACCGGTATTAACAAACATCCTAAGGTCATTTCACCAGGTGGACACTGAGTATAGAATCAGCAAAGACGGCTGCCTTCCAGAGTGTTTTGCATCATGAGTGGGGAACAACAGCTTGACCCCTTTGTGAATGCAGCAGTGGGGACCAGAGTCCCCAGACCAGCACCTGTGGAATAACAACAAAATACTGACCTCTAAGAATCACTTTCTTTGTGCTAAGTGCTTAGTTGTACTCCCTCTGTCCATGCTTACAGTCACCTAGAAAGAGTGAACTTTTATTTTTAATAGCTTCAAGTTGAGTATATGAAAACTTAAAGGCTAAATCATTCCTGTTGCACTCCTTGTCTGTGGCAGAGTGAGAATGTGAGCCCAGGAGAATGACTGTAATGGACTGGTGTCACTGTGGAGAATGCCTCTTAGCTCATAAAAATGACTACTCACTGGCAAGGAATGTTAAATATGGAAAGAACATCATCAGTTGGTCGAGTTCTTGTGTTCTCTCACAGAACAATTAAGGTAAGGGTGGGAGGCATTGGAGAAAGAGAAGAAAGGGCAAGAAAGACTGTAAATAGCCACCCAGGAGCCCAGTGGGACTCAGAGAAAGATTTGAACTTGGTACACCTTCCTGCTCAAAGCCATCTGTCACTAGCACCTACAGATGAAAATGTGGAATGTCTTACGTATGTATAATGTTTCTTTCCAGCTTAGATTGGTAAACATAATACCGTGACTTGGCATTAAAGGGACAAATGAAAAAAAAAAAACCTAACCAAGCTAACTGCCTCTCCTTTGGCTCTGGGGAACCGGAAGTGGGCTCACATTCCACAGGTAGAATAAGGGTCTGTGTGGGGGCAGGGCAAGGACAGGGAGCCTCTAGCATTCAGCCCGTGGTCCGAAGAATGGATGCAGTAGGCATCAGGCAGACATGGCTCTAAGCCTGGTGATCTGGGACAAGTGATTTGATCCCTATGAAATTAGGATGGCTCCTTTTCTTCACAGCACCTAGCATGGGACTAGAGGAGAGACTCAGCTGAGTGAACTGTTTTATTTTCACTTCCTCAGAGGCCCAGGTATAGCCAGTTCTGAGATAGAGGATCCCAGGAGACCACGCCTACCCCAGGCCTAGGGAGGCTCTGAGATCAGGTGGCTGTGTCTGAGCTCCAGCTCGGGGCAGGGCAAGTCTCATGGAGAAGATGAGATATGAGCAAAGATTTGAAGCTGCCGAGCAAGTTAGCCGTGTGGAGATCTTGGTGGAAGAGGTTTTATAGGCAGAGAAAACAGCTAAAGCAAACAAGATTGAGGAATACAAAGGAATAGAGTGGCTGGAACGGGGTGCATATGGGGAAGTAATAGAAGGTGCTGTCAGAGGGTGCCTGGGGGGGGTCAATCTATCAATCTATTAAGCATCTGCCTCTTGGTTTTAGCCCGGGGCCTGATCTCCTGAGTCATGGGACCAAGCCCCTGGTCGGGCTCTGTGCTCAGCAGAAGTCTGCTTGGATATTCTCTCCCTCTGCTCCTTTTCCTGCACTCTCTCTCAAAAAAATAAATTACTTTTTAATTTTTATTTATTTTTTTAAAAAAGATTTATTTACTTAAGAGTGGGAGTGCAAGTGGGAGAGCAGAAGGGCAGCAGAGGCAGAGCAAGAAGCAGGCTCCCCTCCGAGCAGGGAGCCCTATGCGGGTATCGATCCCAGGACTCTGGGATCATGACCTGAGCCGAAGGCAGTTGCTTAACAGGTTGAACCCCCAGGCGCCTCTCTCTCCCCTCTTTTTAAGGTGAGGTCAGAGAAGTAAGGGAGTCAGACTGTTTGGTATTATCTTAAAGACTATGAGTTTTACTATGAGAGAAGTATGGAGCCATTGCTACGTTTTGAGCAGAGAAGGACATGATGTGATTGAGTTTTTTAAAAGATCATTGTGATTGCTATGCTGAGAATAGACATGTAGGGGCAAGTTTAAGGCAGGGAAAGCAGTTAGTAACCATTGCAATAATCCAGACAAGAGAGGACAATGGCTCTGACCAAGGCTCATGACCATAGAGGGGATAAGAAGTGATCAGATTCTGGATATATTTTTATGGTAGAACCAATGGCAGTGGGGAGGACATGCAGATGGAACAAATTTGGCGGGGGGGAGACTAAGACTTCATATTTGTCTGTGTCAAGATGTCTACTTGATGTCTAAGTGGAGGTCAGCAAGTGGAAAGAGCGGTATGACCTGGTGACACATATTTGGAAATGATCAGCATATACATATTGAAAGCCTGGTGACTTAGGGAGATCCAAAAGGGAGCATTGATAGAGAAGAGGAGGAGTCCAAAGATTGAGCTTTGGGGCCCTCCAATGTTGGGAGTTCTGGAAGAGGAGAGATCAGCAATGGAGTCTTGAGACAAGGCAACCAGGGAGGCCCTCTGGAATGTGGCATTCAGGAGGCAGATGGTAAAAAAAGAAGTCTAGCTGAGGGAAAGGGTGAGAGCAAAGACCCAGGGCTGTGAAAACTTGATTTGGGAGTGACGGGGAGGAAAGCAAGTGGTGGGGCGTGGGGGACTTCTGGGGGAGGAGTTTGCCAGAGACTACAGGTGAGGCTAGAAAATGGGCTTCCCCAACTTGTAATGGACTGTCAACTTAAGAATTCGGTGGTTTATTTCGTGATGGTGGTGGCTAGGATTCCTTGAGGTCTTACTCTGATTTATCATGTGTCAGGCACTGTGCTAAGCACGCCACATGCATCTCATCATTTCATCTTTATACCCATCCTTAAAGAAAGACTGTAATGTTATCCTCTGTAGATGAAGAAACGGGTTCTGGGAGGTCAAAGATTTCACCCAAGGTTACCCCTGGAGTAATGGCCTTTAACACAGGCCGTCCCATTCCAGAGTCCATCCTTTCAACTACTAACCTGCCCTGTCTTCTAGAGGCCTGGCCCTTCTTAACTGGGTGTTAGAAGATCAGAGACTTGAGAGTTTGCATCATTTCTTTGGAGAAGATCTGGCTTCACTTTGTCTCTTGGCTTACATGCAAAAGTTCAAGATGGATCTGGGGCACCCGTGAAGGATTTCAAATAGGGCAATGACTTGATCACAGTAGCATATCATAGAGCAGCATCCGGATCTAGGGGCAGTGCAGCGAACAGAGTGCATGACAGTGCCGGGAATATGAAGAGGGAGATCGATTTGGAGATAGCTGTGTACGGGACTCTTGCGGGCCCTGAGGGCTGGCCAAGCAATGCACTGCAGACTGAGGGTCTGGGGCTCTGTGGAGGCTCAGCTGGAACTGTGCAGCTGGGAGCCACAGCAGTTGAAGGAAATGAAATCACAGCCTGGGTGAGGGAAGCAATTTTCAGGTGTTCATCGTTCATATATAAACCTTTTTCTGGAATGCATCCCCCTGCCAACAAGTCAGCCTCCCCCTTGACAGAGAAAAGGCACATCTCTTGCCTTCCAGCATCTTACTGTAGCTGTTTGGGGAGAATATAAAAACCTAGGCTCCAAACAAAGGGGCCATTCTCAACACTGATGCAGGTGTGAGAAAGTGAGTGACTATGCGGAGGAGGGATGGGCTGGGGTAGGGGAGGTGGGGAGTGGGAGTGGTCAACACTTCCTTTTACAAATCAGGTGTTTCAAGCTGTTTGCCTTCAACAGTTTCAGAGGGAGACCTAAACATAATTTTTGTTGATAGATTGCAAAGTAATTGTGGGACTCTGGCTTGCTTGGACATCAAAGATTTGAGTAACGCTGCTATAAGTAGAATACTTCTGTTCCTTCACTTGTGTATTTTTTTAGCTATTGCCTCAGTAAAAGGAAAGGTAGGAAGATGTAATCACACCAAACTGTTTCATTGTAATAAAAAGGCATCCACAGACCCACGAACTAATAATTGGAAAATAAACCCAGTTTATCTCTAGCGAGGGATGTATTTCCAATAAAGTTTATTTTTTATGTTTAATAATTGTCATATTTTGTGATATACTTCTGATGCTCTGATTAATTTTATACTACTAATAATAGGGATTTATTAGCACTCAGTCTAGAATTTTTGTGTATTTGGTGAGTTATGGTCACAGAAACTTTATTTTCATTTTTATTTTTGATTTTTAATTTATATATATAGTTTGTTGGGGTACCTGGGTGGCTCAGTCATTAAGCTTCTGCCTTTAGTTCAGGTCATGATCTTGGAGTCCTGGGATCAAGCCCCACATTGGGCCCCCCGCATGGCGGGAAGCCTGCTTCTCCCTCTGTCACTCCCTCTCTCTGCTTGTGTTCTCTCTCTAGTTGTGTTTCTTTCTGTCAAATAAATAAATAAAATCTTTCAAAAATTTATATAGATGAGATACATGAAAAGCTTATTGACAAAAACATTTGAAACACAGGAATAGGGGCAGCTAGGTGGCTCAATGGGTTGGACTTCTGACTCTTGGTTTCAGCCCAGGTCATGATCTCATGGGATCATGGGATCCAGCCCGGTGCAGACTTCACACTCAGCAGGAGTCTGCTTGGATATTGTCTTTCTCTACTCCTCCCCCTACTCGCTGCATGCTCTCTCTCTCTCTCTCTCTCTCCCTCAGATAAATAAATATTTATTTTTAAAAAAATAAATCTTAAAAAAAAGAAAAATAAGAAATCGGGTTTAAAATCTGGGGGATAACACAAAAATTTGTACACAAATGTTTATAGCAGCATTGTTCATCATAGCCCCAAGAGAAACAACCCAAATGTCCATCATCTGATGAAGAAACAAAATGTAGCCAGATAATGGAACATTATTGGATGAGAAAAAGGAATGAGTACTGCCACATGCTACAACATGAATTAACCCTGAAGACATTATGCTAAGTGAAGGAAGGCTTTTGTGAAAGGGTGAAGAAAATGTTTTAAAATGGATTGTGGTGATGTTTGCACAACTCTATGACTATGCCCAAAAGCATTAAATTGTACACTTTAAATGGGTGGATTATCTGATATGGGATTGATACTTCAAAAAAGCTTAAAAAAAAGTCTGTAGGGCAAATGGAATGGAAATAGGACTTCAAACAGAAAAAAGAACGATGGGACATTTCTGACTACTATAGATCTTGCATGTGCACAAAACATCCTAAACTAGATTCTTTGCAACCATTTGAACTTGGGTTAAAATTTGAATGTCAACTTAGATATGGCATAGGGGTATGTAGATTTTATTTTAGGGGATTCATGAGCAAAAAAAAGTTTCAAGCCTAATCAACGAGATCTGGTAAGGAGAATGGTTAGATCAAGACAACGGGAGTATAGGAGGGACATTAGGAACACCAACGTTTAAGGAAAAATGGAGGCAGAACTAAGAGGTAGGAGAACAGGGAGGGCTGTTTCCAGGGGGAAGAAGTGGCAGGCATCGCCTGGATTGGGCCAGTGAGGGACTCAGAGCACCCACTGGCTCCACCTGGCACTTATGAGGTCATTGAGGTTGGCACCCTCCGTTTGAATAAACTAAGTGCAATGCAGTGCAGAAGCTGGTGGCTGGAAACAGCTGAGAGGTTAGAGAAGAGAGCGAGGGGGAGGAAGTGAGGACAGGGCTATGGACTGCTCTCTTGAGAAGTTAGAACACAGAGATAATGGGGCAGAGGTTTGCTAACCCTGGGGAGAAGTGGTGTAAAGGTAGTTGTTACCACCCTAAAGTGCAATCAATTTGAGTATGTTTGGGGACAAAAGGTAAGAAGCTGGTGAGGGAGAGAGTTAAGAGAGAGGGTCCGAAGCATCATGCAGCTTTGGCGGAGGCCCTGGGGAGGCCAAGGGATGCCTCCTGGCTTCCTCCAGCGTCCTGCCTCCCTCCTCCAGCGAGCTGGGCATGGCATCCTTTGGTGCTTCTGCGGGACCTCACCAAGGCCTCACTCAGGCCATGAGCCTCTGTCTGTAGATACATGGTGTCCTAAACTGCTTCTCGCATTTTTAATGCTGCAAATGTTTAGGGCTCCATGGGTAGGGGGTGGGGGTGGATCCACAGGCTTGCTCCTTATTTATTTGAATTTGATTTCGGCTATGAGTGGCTTCCAGAGTTCTTGGGTGGGAGTGAAGAAAGAGGTTTTAAGGTAAAAGTTTTTCAACTCATCTTAATTCATGTAAACTCTGCTAGAAGTTAAGAAACCAGTCCTCCGCCAGTGTTGGAGGAAATGGGTTACAGGGTGGGAGGTGGAGGAGATGCCTTTTCCTTCACTGCATGGCCTAAGCCCGTGCACACCAGCTGGGCACCAGCGTGCATGGTTGAATATGCAGCATCAGACCAGAGAAGCTCATGTGAAAATTCACAGTGAACAGGGTTTTTCCCCATCGAGTGCTTCATGGTCACTCCAGTTCTCTTGAACCTGTTTCATTATTTTTATACCCTTACGAAACACTCTGGGCAAGAACTGCAACAGTAAAAAGAGAAGAAAGGAAGTATTTAGTAATATTAAGAGAAGAGGCGTGGTGGGACAGTGCATCTTGCATGATTTGCTGCTGCAATGGGAAGAAAAAGAGCGAGCCAAGGGAATTTCCTACATTCCTCATGTATCTACATAGTACATGGGGCTGGCTGTGAAGGTCACAGCAGACGGACACAGTGAGGTCATGGTGGGGCGGGGGCTGACTTTCTCCTCTAAACCTCTTCCATTTTCACATACTCTCTTTAGATGACTTGATAGTACTGTTTGGAGAACTGAGAAATACATTTGAAGGTGGCCAAAGGGCCATGTGGTTCGGTAGACGTACCTGTAATTCCCTGGTACCCAGTGAACAATTTCCCCGGAGATAGTTTGGTGGAAGCATACCAGTTGTAATGGCAACAATATTATTGGGAGAAATTATTTCTCTCTGCTTTTGAATTCATACCATTTAAGATGGCCATTGTTACCATGACAGTGTTTCGTGGCTCTTACTCCACTCCCCACCCCAGTGCTAAGAGCATTGAGAATACAAACATAAATAGCCCGCAGCCTCTCTAAGGAGCAGTTCTTACCAGGTGTCCAGGGATCCGTGTCCTTGGGTGGAATTCAGAGGCTCTGGGAACTTGAATGGAGACAAGTTCCCATTTTCAGTAACCTTGAACTGCAACGCAGTATTTCCTTCAGAAAGAAAGGGTGATGGAAAGCCACAGCAGTATTAGCCGTACCGGTGACTGTCACAACGAAGCACACGTGTTTTCATATTATATACCCTATCACAGCTGTTTGCCACTCTCCAGAAATATTGCGTCTATGTAACATGACTTTGAAATAATGGCGGTCATTTGACCTACCACTGAATATCGTCATTCCCTACACCAGTAAAAAGGCCCATGTGTTCTTACATCAAATACAGGTTTTGCTAGTTGGACACCCATATTTCATAATATCGTTGACTGCATATGCCTGTGTATTTTACCTTATTCTGAGGCGCCAAAGGTGACCGAGGCACCAAAAGTCTCTGAGAGCCCTTTTAACTGGACAGTTTCAGGGGGGAGCTTAGAAGCCTAAACACATTAAAATCAGTACCAAGTGGTGAGTGGCCTCTAGGGATACACCCAGGAAGTGGGAACGCAGGGAAGGGCTTGAGTGAGGGAGATTCCTAAGCTGCCTCATGGAGCGGATCCCGAAGAGGAGGAAAAAGAAGGAAGACGTCACTTGTCACTTGCGGGGAGGGAACAGAATGAGCGTGGGGCCTGAAGCCACCCGCGTCTGTGCAAGCGAGGAGTACTGAGGGTTCCAGAGTGAGTCAGAGACAGTCTGGATGGTCGGTAAACTCACCTTCTAGAACAATTTTTATGGGGACAGGGTGGACAAGGTTCAGTTTCCTTGAAAAGAATTCAGTGGTATAATACAAAAATCAGAATTGATTGATGTATATTCACACACAATAAATGCAGGTACTTGGGAAGTTTGATGTGTGCATATGTCATGAAAACATCACAGTCAAGAGGGTACATATCTCTGTCACCCCTCCCCCTAAAGTTTCCCAGAGCCTACCCTCCCACCCCCGGCCCCTGCCGCAACTACTCCTCTGTCGTGGAGAGCCATTTGCTTTTCCAGAATTTTATGTGACTAGAATTGTACACAATGTACTCTCTTTTGATCTGGCTTCTTTTCAGTATAACGCTTCTGAGATTCATCCATGCTGTTACTGATCAATAGTTCTTTCCTTTTTACTTCTCCATAGTATTTATTACAGAAGTGTGTACTTTGAGAAGGGGCAGGAAGAATAACTCTTGTTTCCATAATACAAAGTTGAAAGAGGGAGTGGGATTTCTAATGCTTATCAAATGGGATTATGGGTTAAAAATTGAGAAATGTTGCTCTGGAGTGTGGTCAGAGCGCATTCCAGCCCAGGGTTTTTCTTACTGTCCATGTTAAACTTGAGCACATTTGGAAATATTTTAGACCTGAAAGAAAGTATCGGGACATCAAAACAATCACTACAGTGAGCGGTCCTTTGCAACCGCAGGCTTGCTGATGAAAAGATTTGTGGAGACTGCCTAATGAAGTGTTCAGAAAGCATTCTGTGTGTCATCTGTTTTCCTGACGACCTCCTCATTGGGTAGATAAGGGGCAAGAACTATTTTCCCGTGTTGCATAAATAGGAAATGAGGTAGAGTGAGTTTGAGAGAATGATGACTCAAAATAGAAGTGAGTCAGGGGCTGAGTGAGGACTGCACAGGACCTTGCCCGAGCCCCTAATCCTAGCCTTGCTGGCAGACTGAGCCCTAGGTTTTAAAGAAAATACAATGATTTCACTTTCACTTTTGTTCTTGTGCGGGTTGTGATAGAATCTTTACATTGGAGGAGGTAAGGGGGGTTTTTGTGTGTGTTTTTTTTCTTCTTCCTTTTAAAACTTTTCCCTTCCACTTGGTAGATACCAACCTCTGTGTTGACTCCATTCAGTTAATTCAACAACCAAATGCCTGTTTTGTGCAAGCCTTTTTCCCAGGCACCGAGGAGTCTTGTCCTCCAGTCAGTAGGACAGAAGGATCAAATGAGAATTGAATGCTGTTTCTTACCGTCTTGGTTCATGGAAAGTTTGAGAATCTGGTGAAAGTTAGGAGTCCTCTCTCTCTCTCAAAAAAAAAAAAAGAAAAAAGAAAAAAAAAGCACATATGTGCACGTGCACACACAGAGTTTTGCAATGATTTTAGAGTGTTTGGAGGTTTGTCCCCACCCCCACCAAGCCTGTCCACAGAATGACCCTAGGGTGAATATTTTGGGCATGAAATGAAATAGTAATGCCTTGAAGGAAGCACAAAGCCACAGTCACTGACTAGAAAGAGATTAGAGATAAGATCCAGGTGGGTCAGAGGGGTGGGTGGGGCTGGTGGGATAGGTATGTTTTGATAGACAGGCCTGGCTAGTTAGAGGTCAGGTATTAGTCTGGGGCCCATTCCAGCAGAGGGGCCCATTCCAGCAGAGGGACTAGTCTAAGAAAGGGAGGAAGGGCAGGAAGTAGGAAAACTCAAACAATCGACAAGCTGAGTTTGGCAGGAGGAAGGTTAGCTGACGAGGAATCATCAGAATCATTAGAAACAATCACAGAAAGGCAGAGGTCATATTTTGAGGGACTCTGGAAGGAAGGTACCTATTCTGCCTCTCCTCCCTCCAGTAAAATATCTGTAATTCCTTTTATTTATTTATTTTTTAGGTAGGGGCTTAGGGGGAAGAATAGTACATGTTGACTGTAATGAATTAAGGAAAAATAAAAATCAGAAATTCTCATATAATCTGATCTCTATTAATAGTTGGTATATTTTGTTCTAGTTTATGAACATCATCATTTGTCATCACTGTCCCAACTAGGACCCGCCACTCTTGTTACAAAATAAGTCCTGTAAATTTACCACGGTTTTTATGACTCTATATTTATTTATAGCACAATAAACATTGTATACAAATATTGTTCTTAATTTTTAAGAAGATTTTATTTATTTATTTGAGAGAAAGAGAGAGTGAGCTTGAGAGAAAGTAGGAGTGGAGAGTCAGAGGGAGAGAGAGAAGACGACCAGGACCTAGGGATCATGACCTGAACTGAAGGCAGACATTTAACTGAGTGAGCCACCCAGGCACCCCATATTGTTCTTAATTAAAAAAAAATTATATATATGTAATATATATTATATTATCTCCTCAGGATAGATACACAGAGGAGGAATTATTGTGTATGACCTGTGGATGATAGTAGGCTTATATTAATAAGCAGCTTTCTAAATGGTTATCTTATTTTCTTCTGCTTTTTTTTTTTTTTTTCTTTCAGTATCCTTTGTTCCTTAGCCTTGTTCTTAAATACTGGAGCTCCCCAGACCCCCACGCTTCCTGAGCCTTTTCTTACCGAATACATTCCCCTCTTGATTCTCATTCATAAGAAGCATGTGTTGAGTTGAATGTGTGTCGGGTACCAAGCATTGTGTTTAACATTATGACATGTAGTTTACACCACAGCCCTGTCACATAATGATTAATATCTTCACTTTACAGACAGGGAAACCAGAGAGGAAAGTTACTTTCCGAAGGACATAACCCCGAGAGTTCTTGGGGAATGTCTCCAAGTCCATCACCTTAAGTGTGTATCTTCAGCTTCCAGTCTCTGCTGAGCACCTGGGCACGACGTTCCTCGTGTACATTTCCATTCGGGGTTCCCACACTCAATATGTCAAAACTCATCTTCCCGGGCACCTGAGTGGTTCAGTCAGTTGAATGTCTGGCTCTTGGTTTCAACTCAGGTCATGATCTCATGGGTCATGGGATTGATGGTCCTGTAGGGCTCTACGCTCAGCAGGGAGTCTGCTGGGAGATTTTCTCCCTCTGCCCCTCCCCCCACCAGCCCATATGCAGACACAGGCGCTCTCTCTCTCTGTCAAATAAAACACCTAAAAAAAAAAAAAAGCTCAGCTCCCAACTCTTTTCTTCAACCAGCTCCCCCATTGCATCAGCAAGTCCCTAATCCACCCTTGATGATTATCTTCTCTTAGCTATCCCTAATCACCCCACCCCAATTTGAAGCACGAATTCAATGCTGATCAACTATATCCTCCCAACCGCAGGGAGATCATGATTTCAAGAAATTTAGTGCAACTTACTCCTTGGTCTCCTCAAGTTGACTTCCCTCTCACCATTCTCGCTCCTGGCAAGTTGAGCAAACTTACCATGTCATCTCTCCACCTTAAAAACTCTCGGTGGCTCCCTTTTACCTTCAAAATAAAACTCAAGTTTCTTAGCAGGACCCCTCACTGCGTGGGTTCTCTGCTGCTTTCCTGTTTGTGTGCTCTGGGTTCCAGTTCCAGGGAACTACTTGAAGTTACAATGAATGGGATCCTGGCTCCCTCCTGTCTCCTTGACCCTTATCCTCCCATCCCCCACATCTCCTGGCTGACTCCTTTGATCTGACTTTGGTGGTCGACCAGAAGGCCTCGGATCCCTTCTTTTTACTCACCCTCCCCGCTGCCTCGCTGCCTCGCATGCCTGACTCCTTTACAGACATTATCAGATTTTATTCTAATCCTTTGATTACTATTGTGTTTTTCCATTTCCTTGACTAACAATTTTGGGAGCAGAGCCTGAGTTATTTAATCATCTCTGTATTCCCGTAGATTCCACAGACGCTCAGTAAATGTTTGCTGAGTAAACTGTGGTGTGGCCCCCGAGACTGTGTACTCACTGGGCTTCCGATCGCTGTTTAGGCCATCACATGGGGCAAATCAAATTGAGACTTTGCAGATTTGACTTTGTAAGAAAGTTCTGCAAAAGTCCCTGAGTAAGAATTAGTGAGACTCTAGTGTTTGGAACTGTGAAACTATTGCTTGTTTGAGTCAGATAGCTTTTGCTAGTAAATCTTCCCCACCCCCAATTGAGTGGCTTAAAACAACCATATGTTTAGTTCGTGATTCTGTGGTCAGGCGATTCTGGTCTGGGCAGCTCAGCTGATTTCTTCTGGGCTCGCCACATGTCTAGAGTCAGCCGATGGGTAAGATGGTGGCCGGACAACCAGGAAGGCCTTGCTGCTGTGCCTGGCAATTGGCCCGAGAGCCTGGGTGAGCCTCCATGTTTCTCCTCTAGCGGACGAGCTAGGGCTCATCCACACGGTGGTGTGAGGGCCCCAAATCCAACAGAAAAGGAAACCCTCACTGGGGAATGAAAGTCACAGCTTGCATCACTTTTTTTTTCCTGCCATACAAGTCACAAGACCAACTCCAATGCAAGGGTTGGGGCAATAGATTTTACCTTTTGATGGTAAGTATGATATCACACTACAAGGATATGGACATGAGGAGGGGAATTTGTGGTCATTTTTACAAAAACTCTCTGGTCCCTGAATATATAAATTCCACAGTATCTGATAGCTACTAAGCACTTGATAAAATTCTGGATTTTTGGATACATTAGTGGTCACATTGATACACATAATATATGGACCATACTTATTTGGCAAATACGGTTGAAGTAAGCCTAGAAAAAATTGAGTTCCACTTTATTTTATTTTTGGATCCTTGATATTAATGTTATACAGAGGGCAGATATGGCAAAGCTATTAATAAAATGTTAACATCAATATCTCAAATGCATTTTTGGAAAAGGGAGTTACTGAAGAATATTGAATTCAATGTAGAATTGAATTAATTAAAGCTGATGGCCAAAAGCCTGATATTATTGGACTAGTGCCTGGTATGGATAAAAAGCTACAGAAGAGTTTGGTTTGCATTTTTAAAATATCATGAAGCCACTCCATATCTTTATGCCTCATTGTCATTTTCATGCAGGAAATCTACCTACTAGAATTATTTCATACTTCTAGTTGTTTTCTTTTTTGGTTACAATGCTAGCTGCCTAACATGCTTACAGGCATACTGTGTTTTATTGTACTTTGCTTGGTTGTGTTTTGCAGATACTGAGTTTTTTTTATAAGTTGAAGTTTCAAGACTTCAGTGGCGGAAATAACTGCAGATGTGAAAATTAGCAAGAGAACTGGAATTAGAAGTGGAGCTGGAAGATGTGACTGAATTGTGGTGATGTCATGATAAAACATGAATGGGTGAGGGTTTTTCTTTTTTAAGATTTTATTTATTGATTTGACAGAGAGAAACATATCTAGAGAGGGAACACAAGCAGGGGGAGTGAGAGAGGGAGAAGCAGGCTTCCTGCCATGCAGGGAGCTCGATGTGGAGCTCCATGTGGGGCTCGATGTAGGGCTCGATCCCAGGACTCCGGGACCATGACCTGAGCCGAAGGCAGACTCTTAATGACTGAGTCACCCAGGTGCCCTAGGTGTTTTTTAAGAATGAACAAAGAGGGTTCCTGGGTGGCTCAGTGGATTAAAGCCTCTGCCTTTGGCTCAGGTCATGATCTCAGGGTCCTGGGATTGAGCGCTCTGCTCAGCAGTCAGGCTCTCTGCTCAGCAGGGAGCCTGCTTTCCTCCTCTCTCTCTGCCTGCCTCTCTGCCTACTTGTGATCTCTCTGTCAAATAAATAAATACATAATTCTTAAAAAAAAAAAAAAAGAATGAGCAAAGAAAGGAGTTTTTTGAGATGGAATCTATTCCTGGTGAAGATGCTCAGAAGATTGTTGAAATGACAACAAAGGGTTTAGAATTTACATGAATTTAGCTGATAAAGCAGCAACACGGTTGAGAGGATAGACTCCAGTTTTGAAAGAAGTTTTACTGTGGGTGAAATGCAGTCAAACAGCATCACGTGTTATACAGAGAAATCATTCATGAACGGAGGAGTCAATCGATGTGGCAAACCTTACTGTCTTATTCTAAGAAATTGCCAGGGCGCCTGGATGGCTCAGTCGTTGAGCATCTGTCTCAGCTCAGGTCATGATCCAGGAGTCCCAGGATTGAGTCTCACATTGGGCTCCCTCCTTGTGGAAAGCCTGCTTCTTCTCTCTCACTCCCCCTGCTCGTCTTCCCTCTTTAGCTGTTTCTCTCTGTCAAATACATAAATAAAATCTTAAAAAAATAAATGCCACAGCCACTCCACATTCAGCAGCCCGTTCCCCCGCCAGATCAGTCAGCAGCCATCCACACTGAGGCACGACCCTCCACCAACAAAAAGATTATGACTCTTCCAAAACTCAGATGATGGTTAGCATTTTTCAGTGAAGTGTTTTTTAATTAAGGTTGTACTTTTTTAAGACATAATGCTACTGCATACTCAATAGACCACTATATAGTGTACACCTAGCTTCTAGATGCATGGGGAAACAAAAAAAAGCTATACTATATTTGTGATATTTTCTTTATCGCAGTGCTCTAGAATCAAAGTGCAGTATCTCTGAGGTATGCCTGTATTTTCCAGAGGAGCAAGCTCGATTTGGTCTACAAAACAGTGACAGAAATAAGGAGTAAGATGAATGGTGTTTATTATTCTTGTGTGGGCAAGTGTCCATCCATCCCACTAACCCTGATGAAGCACCACTTACTCATCAGTCATTGCAAAAGGAAGAAGAATCAAACAAAATTCCCTGCCTCCAGAAGTTCAAAGTTGATGTTGGGGACAGAGATACATTAAGTATAATTTCAGAGACACGTGCTAATAAAATCTTACCTATTATGCCACAAAGCCTAGGTTTTTAACTTTTTGTTGTTGTTTTTGGTCTCAAGAGTAGAATTTAGTGGTTCATCACTTACATAAAACACCCCAAACACTGGTTCTTAATATAGGAATGACAAAGCTAGCAAGCAGCCCCAGAATTTTTATCAAGGTCACCAACCCCAGTATTACTACTGGAGATTTTTTTAAAAGATTTTATTTTTTTATTTATTTGAGAGAGAGCGTGCAAGCTGGGGGAGGGGCAGAGGGAGAGGGGCAATCAGACTTGACTTCACACTGAGCATTGAGCCTGACATGAGACTTGATCCTACGACCTTGAGAGCATGACCTGAGCCCAAATCAAGAGTTACATGCTTAATCACTGAGCAACCCAGATGCCCCTACTCCTGGAAATTGTTATTCATTAGGTCTTAGTGGAGCTGTGGTATTTATTTTTTGAAAATACACAGGTGGTCTGGTTGGGGGGTACTCATGCTTAAGGAAACTTTTATAAAATGTTAGTGTACAGTTTAGATATGAGAATGTGTTTTAATTAAATTTGGAGGGGAAGAGTGCCCAAATCTTTCACTTTTTTTTTCTTTTAAAGATTTTATTTATTTTTATTTTATTTACAGAGAGAAACACAGAGAGAGAGGGAACACAAGCAGGGGAAGTGAGAGAGGGAGAAGCTGGCTTCCTGCTGAGCAGGGAGCTCAATGCAGGGCTTGATTCCGGGCCTCCTGGATCATGACCTGAGCCGAAGGCAGACGCCTAACCAACTGAGCCACCCAGGCGCCCCTATTTTATGGTATTTTAAGCAGTTCAGTAGTATCTGTTGTACATACTTTAACTTACGTTATTTCACTAATATCCAATTCTTGGTGCCGGGGGTTGGCAGAGAAGTAATACATGGATATTGTCCCTTAGGAATTTACAGTCAAGGAGATTCAATTTATCGTGGCAAATCCAGATCTGCAGAATCCAGATCTGCAGAATGTCCCTTGATTTGGCTTTGTTTCCTCCTGAGTAGATTAGCTCATGCATTTCTGTTGAGAAACTATGCAGGCGAGGTTGGGTCCTCTTACTGCCACCACTCCACACAGCGTCAGGGAAGGCCTGATCACTTGGTTCAGAAGCATTTCGTGTGTTTCTTTACTGCAAAATTACCTGTTCCCTTTGTAGTAAATAAGTAATCTGTTGGAAGATACACAGAGTCTGTGTGAATATTCTTTCTTCCAGTGGCCTTTTACCCAGTGGTTTCAGCCTGCGTCCATGTTTCCGTGGTGACTGCAGAATGGTGCTTTTCCTCTAGATCGTCATGTCCACATTCATTTGTCAGCAGTGTCACTTCATATAGCAGAGCAAAGATGATTCAGGCATTAATCTGAACCTGCAAAATGGTGCTCTTTGGGAAAAGGGTCTTTGATCATACAATGAAGTTAAAGATCTTGAGATGAGATGATTCAGGTGGGCCCTAAGTCAATGACAAGTGCCTTTGGCAGAGGCAGATTTGAGACAGGAGAACACACAGACGGGGAGGCCATGTGTCCCCGGAGGCAGAGATTGGACTGAGGCAGTCACTAGGCCAGGAGCGTCAGGGAATGCTGACAGCTACCAGAGTTGAAAGAGGCAAAGAACGGCTTCTCCCCGGAAGCTTCTGTAGAAAGTACTCCCTACTGACACCTTGATTTTGGACTTCCGGCCTCCAGAACCATGAAAGAGTCCATGTGTGTGCTTTTCTAAGTCACTTGATTTTGTGGCATTGTGCTATGGCAGCTACAGGAAACTAAGGCAAAGATGAAAGGGATTGTCTCTGCCTCCGACATGGTCTACTTCATTACTCTCTTCATTTCCTCTATACCAAGAACCCAACCTGAAATTATCTTGTTTATTATTTGGATCTCTCACTTACAACACGTGCTTCCTAAGGACAGGGGTTCTGCTTGTTTCCCTTCCAGGCTGTCTTCTCGGCAGCACTTGGCATAGTTTCTGGCAAATAGTAGACACTCGAGACATATTTTGTTGCCACTCTATTTCCTTATCTACTTGTCTCTTCCATTTCCTAAAGCTGGGGGTGTCAACTTAGCTCAAGGCTTAAATCCGGCTGTGGCCTGTTTTTAGAGAATTTGTGAACCAAGAATGATGTTTATATTTTTGAATGGTTGAAAAAAATCAACTGAATACTTTGTGACCTGCAAATCATACACGTTTCAGATTTCCATGTATGAATACGAAGTTTCAACAGAGTTCATGTTGACTGCAAAACCTAACATATTTACTGTCTGGCTCTTTACAGGAAAAGTTAGCCCGATCCTGTCCTAATGGATGAAAAGAAATTGCTTGGATGTTGATAGTCTCTCTACCACTTTATGCTCAATTATTCATGTGCATGTTTGACTCTCAAATTGGAATATGGCAAGAAAGCAGGGTGGGTTAAAAATGTAGGTGCCTTCCTTTTTTTGTCATGGCATTTTTGGTAACTCCCTCAGATCAAACCATGCAGCCTGCATCTCTGGGACCTTTCTGCCAAAGGGACTTGAGAATCCTAACAGACCAGAAACTGGATGAAAGACAAAAAGACTCATAAATACACTTTCTGCTGGTGTGGGGATAACATTACTTTGCAAAATTCAAACATCTCGATAAACCAGGCTGTTTCTTGACTCAAACCATGATTGTCCAGAATATCAGGGGCCATAAATTTAGCAGAACTCACCAGACCAGCAAGCCCTGAAGTGTCTGTGGAATGTTAATCATGTTACTAGGAAAAAGGAGTGGTCAAATAAGGATGGGGAATGTCGGGTTAAACAAAGTAGAGCAGGATACTTGACAGTAGACTTCTGCGACTCTCCAAGGAGGCAGTGGGGGGTGGGGGGGGTGCAGTGGGGGGTGGGGGTGACAGTGTACAAAGCAATGACTAGACTTGGCCACATGCCAATGACCCATCTCATCAGACAGGTGTTCTGGGGAGCTTGTCTGGGTTACGATGCCTTAGGTTTTTCTTTTTCTTTTTCCGGTTTAGTTTAAACATCCCAGTACTTCAGTGACTACAGAAAAGCCTGTATCTTGTGTCCTTTTACTGCTACTTCTAAGCTAGGAAGCAAAGAAGGATAGCACGGTGGATCCAGATATTAGAAAAGCTTTGTCAGAAGGGATGTGGAAATCAATAATACAAATTAGATTAAATGGTTTTTGAGAGACTTTCAGTTATTCAACAGCGATGTCTCAGTTAAAATCAAAAGTAAATCTGAATCTTTCCCAAATGTTAATATTTTTTTACATATTTTTACTTTGCCCCAATCCTTATATATTTCTTAAACACTGTGCGAGACCTCAGAGTATAAAGCATGCTTAGTTTCAAATGACATATGCTATACACATTTGTGTGACTAAGATGTAGGAATTGCAGCCTTTGAGCTCTGGTAAAGTCAACATGGAAATATGTGGAATTTTCTCGTAGTTTTCAGGAAATAAGGTGTCATTGTTAGGATGGTTTCCTGTCATAAAAAATTCTGTAATTCGGTTTTAAAATAGCAGCCTTAGATGTTGTTTTTGACTCAGAAATCTATAGGAAATCTAAAATTGAATATCTGTGTGTGTGTGTGTGTGTGTGTGTGTGTGTGTGTGTGTGTAAAAGAATTTTCCATATTTTCCACAGACAAGAAATGAGACTTTTCTATTCCTGGTCATGCACAATTGTCATGACGTAAGTATTTACAACACACACGCGTGAAGGCGACCTGACATTGGAAGTAGGGAAGCTCTGTGTTGATTTTGGCGATGGGCTCTGCGTACAGAGAACTAGCCTTCTCCTCCCACCATTCCCACAGCTCCTGGTCGGGAGAGCTGGTCACCACAGCTGGCTTACGGTAATCATCCGTGGCTGTCAAACGGTTTTTTTACCCGAAGCTTCTTTGGTTAGGACCTTGTTACAAGCTTCCACTTAAAAACAGAACTAAAACATTCTGGCTGGATGGAACAATAACTTATTTTTATGAGCGAAGAGTAGTTTGTCTTCAGTTCCTTCACATAAAGTATCAGGAAAAGAGTCTTTTCATTGTGATGAAAGCAGTTAAATATTGAAGACTAAAAACCTCATTAGGGAGTTCTTGGAAAAAAAAACCAAAAACCAAAAAGAGAAAGCCAGCTGGGGAGGAAGTGCTGCTGCCTGTGGGAAGAAGAGCCGGAGGCTGGTGTGTCAGGAAGGGGGGCTGGTGCTGGTGCGCTCCCC
The DNA here is from genome assembly GCA_004023965.1 of Spilogale gracilis. Classification (NCBI taxonomy): domain Eukaryota; kingdom Metazoa; phylum Chordata; class Mammalia; order Carnivora; family Mephitidae; genus Spilogale; species Spilogale gracilis. The sequence continues at coordinate 36,100 of PITA01002697.1, read as the reverse complement.
GAGAGGGGCCGCCTCACGGACCTGGTCTCACAGCCCAGTCAGCTTCTCATCTCTCTTCTTTTTAAAAATTGTGGTACAGGAGGGGCACCTGGGTGGCTCCGTTGGTTGAGCGGCTGCCTTCAGCTCAGGTCATGATCCTGAAGTCCCTGGATCGGGCCCCCTGCTCCGAGGGAGGCCTGCTTCTCCCTCTCTCACTCCCCCTGCTTGTGTTCCCTCTCTGGCTCTGTTTCTCTCGGTCAGATAAATAGATAAAATCTTTATTTATTTTTTATTTATTTTTTAAAAGATTTTATTTATTTATTTGACCGAGAGAAACACAGCGAGAGAGGGAACACAAGCAGAGGGACTGAGAGAGGGAGAAGCAGGCTTCCGGCTGAGCAGGAAGCCTGATGTGGGGCTGGATCCCGGGTCTCCAGGATCATGACCTGAGCCGAAGGCAGTTGCTTAACCAACTGAGCCACCCAGGCACCCTAGATAAAATCTTTAAAAAAAAAAATTGTGGTAGAGGGGGCGCCTGGGGGGCTCAGTTGTTAAGTGTCCGCCTTCGACTCAGGTCATGATCTCAGGGTCTGGGGTTTGAGCCCTGCATCTGGCTCCCTAGTAGGGGTGGGAAGTCTGCTTCTCCCTCTCCCACTCCCCCTGCTTGTGTTCCCTCTCTTGCTGTGTGTCTCTCTCTGCCAAATAAATAAATAAATAAATAAATAAATAAAATCAATCTTTAAAAAATAATAAAATAAAAATTGTGGTACAATATCTATGACAAAATTCAACAGTATAACCATTTTATTTTTTAAAATTATTTTATTTTTTTGAAAAAGATTTTATTTATTTATTTGACAGAGAGATCACAGGTAGGCAAAGAGGCAGGCAGAGAACGAGGGGGAAGCAGGGTCCCTGCTGAGCAGAGAGCCAGAGAGCGGGATGCAGGCCTGGATCCCAGGACCCTGAGGTCAAGACCTGAGCTGAAGGCGGAGGCTTTAACCCACTGAGCCACCCAGGTGCCCTTAAATTATTTTTTCTTAAGTTTTATTTATTTAAGTATTCTCTATACCCAGCACCAGACTGGGATTAACAGCCCTGAGATCAAGAGTCACATACTCCTGTGACTGAGCCAGCTGGGCACCCCTTAATTTAACCATTTTATTATTTTATTTTATTTTATTTTATTTTATTTTATTTTATTTATTTTATTTTAACAATTTATTTATTAGAGAGAGAGTGCATGCACGTGCAAGCATTGAGCTGGGAGCCTGAGGTAGGGCTGGGTCTCACGACCCTGAGATCATGACCAGAACTGAAATCAAGAGTCCGATATTCAACCCACAGAACCACCCAGGTGCCCCTCAATTTAACCATTTTCAAGTGTACAATTCGGCAGTATTTAGTACACTCATCACGCTACGTGACCACTGCCATTCTCTCATCCCAGATCATTTTCATCACCCCAAAGTTCCCCTGTCCCCCCATTCTCTCCTCCCGGCAGCCCCTACTTCCTGTCTCCACAGATTTGCCTCTTCTGGGCATTTCATACAAACAGAATCATGTGGCCCTTTGTGTCTGGCTTCCTTCACTCAGCATTGTGTTTTCAAGTTTCATCCATGTTGCACCAGGTGGAAATGTTTCTTTCCTTTTTATGGCTGGATAATACTCCCCTGTGCAAATGTGCCACATCTCAGTTAGTTATCCGTTCATCCACTAATGGACTTTTGAATTGTTCCCACCTTTGGGCTGTTGTGCGTCATACTTCTGTGAATCTTGATGTACAAGTTATTAATTAAAAACCTGTTTTCCATTCTTTTGGGTATATACCTGAGAGTGAAATTGCTAGGTCACATGGTAATTCTATGTTTAACTTATTGAGAAACTGCCAATCTGTTTTTCTCTTGCCTTCTATATGCTTTTATAAAAATAAAAATTTGCCACAAAATTAATATTCCAAACTCAGTTATTGTACAGTTTAAAGAATGCCTATAGTTCTAAGATAAATATTAAAAGTCTAAGGATTTTCTTTGTGGACAAAATTGCTTCAGAATACTTTGCTAAGTGAACAAGCAAGCACAAGCCACTTTTATTTATTTACTTTCAGCCATAGTTGGCTTTTTCCTAAAACATTCGGCCTTTTACAAAATTCAGTATCTCTTAAGAGGATGGTTATAAATAGATTATATAGTCACTGTCCACTCTGGCTTTATACTTTTTTTTTTTCTGGGTCAAATGGAAGCTCTCTAATCTCTTTTGTGATTTGGTTAAATGTAGAGTAATCCAAGGGCAAATCCGAATTAGCTCCCCTCCTTTTTTTTTAAATGTTTAATTTTGCTTAAATTTCATGGTTGCCCAGAGCAGGATAAAAAAAAAATAAAATGGTTACAGATAATGCTGATAATTTCCTAACATCAGATTGGCTGGTGACTTTCATTGTCACAGCATAAAGTGAGTCTTAGAAGAATGGAGCATTGGGGGGCACCTGGGTGGCTCAGTTGGTTAAGCCATACTGCCTTCAGCTCAGGTCATGATCCTGGAGTCCTGGGATCGAGTCCTGCATTGGACTCCCAGCTCCGTGGGGAGTCTGCTTCTCCCTCTGACTTTCTCCCCTCTCATGCTCTCTCTCTCTCAATAAATAAATAAAATATGAAGAAAAATAATGGAGCATTGGGCTGCCACGGACACAGCTGCACAAGAAGGTTCGAGCCTATTCCTGCACAGGCAGCTCCCCAGCCCTCAGCTCCCCGCTGCTGGCCCAGCCTCCCCCAGATATTTAACAATCAATATGGCACAAGTATCAACCAGTCTGTACAGAGATATGGACCTTTATCTGATGCAGGAGGTTCTGGAAGCCCCCTGTGGGTCAGGCTTAATGCTGTGGTTGCTGGAACACGAGATCGTCTCAGGGTACTGCTGTGGGGGTTTAGAGGCAATGGCCCTGGGAGGGAGTCAGGGGAGTTGCTATTTACTAACTGATATAGAAGTATTTTAGTATTTTATTTTATTATTTTTTAACACTTTATTTATTTGACACACACACAGAGAGAGAGGCAGTCAGAGGGAAAAGGAGAAGCAGGCTCCCCACTGAACAGGGAGCCCGAGGCGGGGCTCCATCCCAGAACCCTGGGATCAGCACCTGAGCTGAAAGCAGATGCTTCATCTACTGAGCCACCCAGACGCCCCATAGTTTAGTATTTCAATGACCAGGAAGGCAGTACTGCTAATCAAGAACTCTGTTACTAGAAGCTATGATTATATTCCTTCCTCCCTACCATTCTTTACCAGATATCTCTGTCTTACCCTACTGTCTTTCTACAAAAAATGGCTACCACTTTTCCTACTAGAGAAGATGTTCTGTCTACTTAGCTCAACTTCTGACGACGAAGAGAGAGCCATTCTAACCGAATCTGTCTAGGAAGCTTACTGTCCTGACCAGCAAATTCTCCTACTTTTCCCTCCTTGACCTGTTTTACGTGGTATGACCACAGTCTTTTTACTCCTAAGCTCTCAGTTTCTCTAAGTATTTGTCTTTTTTTTTTTTTTAAAGATTTTATTTATTTATTTGACATAGAGAAACACAGCTAGAGAGGGAACACAAGCAGAGGGACTGAGAGAGGGAGAAGCAGGCTTCCTGCTGAGCAGGAAGCCCGATGTGGGGCTCCATGTGGGGCTCGATTCCGGGTCTCCAGGATCATGACCTGAGCCGAAAGCAGTCGCTTAACCAACTGAGCCACCCAGGCGCCTTCTAGGTATTTGTCTTGTTCAGTAACCATCCATGTTTTCTCAATGCCCAGAAACAACCACGCCCACCTCTCACCAATAAAAAAAACATACACACAAGGCCCCAATCTCATTTCCAGTTTCTTTTGCAATTACAATTTCTTTTACATACTTTTCTTTCCATCTGGACACGCATTTTCTCTCCCAAATACACCTTTTCACCACTGTCTCCATCTCCGGATTCCCTCCCTGTCATCATTTGTTAAAATCCTATCGGACTTGATTATTCGTGCATATTCGTGCAGGGTCATATCCTTTCCTTTTTTGGACTCTTGAGGAGGGGTAGGTGACCCAAGCTGGGCAGCCAGCCTTTTTTCAGGGTTCAGGTGGACCCCTGCAGAGAGGCTCTGACCGCCAGCTCCAAGACTGCTTCAACCTGGAGCTTTAGTGGCTGTGGAAAAACCAAGAACAGACTCTACAGGGGAGCAGGGCCACGAGATCAAGAGATGCGAGAATGTGCCCACTGAGGCCTGGGCTCACTTCTTGGACTTCTCTGCTGGTGGGGACAACAAATTACCTTCTTTGCATAATTTGTCAGTTAGGAGAGTGAGGCAGCTTCTCCTTCAAGGCTTGGGTCAGACGCCAACTCCTCTGTGCTCTTCTGCTCAGATAATCCCGTCTCCCCTGCCTCATCTCTTCCCTGGCTCTTTATTGCGCTGTTTAACACTGGCTTGGGGGGTTGCTGTGGGTGTATGTGCTTAGTCCTGCTAGAAAGTTAGGGCCTTCAGGAGGACAGACCCCCTGACGTTCAAGACCAGACAGACTATGTGGCATTCTTTAGGGGGAGTGGGTGGCTTGCGAGATTAGGCAGGGAGAGAGAGGAAAGGCTGGTAGGGTAGGGGTAGGCTCTGGAGGCCTCAAGAAACCTCAGGAAAGCTCAAGAAGAAGAAAATTCAGCTGCAAGTATGAGCAGTCATGGTTATAAATGCAGGGAGCCGGGGAGGAGGGAGGAGGAAGGTATGAAAGCAAGAGAGCTAATTGCCAGAGTGGAGACACAGGATCAGCAGGAGGGCCGGGATGAAGAATGAGAAGGAAGGGGATTTGTTCAGAGACACAAGGGGGAGAAAACAGAATGTGTTGAGATAGGATGACAGTTTAACACAGAGAGGAGTTGAAGGTGTACATACTTTGTGATTTTAATCTCCGTGAAGCAGCAAATCATTAATTTATGGGACGTATTGTTTAAATGCCTCAAGTTCAGATTCCTTTCCTTAAACCTGCCTTGAGGATTTAACAGTGTCTTTATTTTCCCTCTAAGGAGGGAGGGGGGTCTCCTCTCCCTAACTTCCTAAAGGGTGTCCTTGTCCATACTCTTTTTCCACACCAATCTGTGCTCTCTCCGGTGTCCAGGACTCAAAGTGCCATCCTATCTCATCACTTCAGATGTTGAAACAGTGCAAATGCTTTCCAGAAGTTCTCGAATGAACTTGAGAGTCTTTAGCTTAGCTCATAAGACCTTATATTCTGTTGGAGCCTGGCACCTGGGGACGTATGTGATGGGCACGTAGGCCATGCCTACCTGTTCAGACCATCTTCAACACTCTTACCTGCTCTCCCAACCCCCTTGTCTCTGACTCACACATAACGCTTCCACAATGCTGAAGTTACTTGGTATTTCCTGCCAAAACTTACGTTCTTTCATCCCTCTAGAACTTTCTACATAGTGCTTCAACTTTGTTCAGTAAATCAGTTGGGGACAAAAGAAGTGCCTGATTTGTAAGCTTATCCCAACTGGTTTACCAGGCAAACTCCTCTGCTGAACATCCTCTCAAGCCACTCTTCCCTGGGAAGCTCTTCTGGAACCCTTTAGAAAGGAGCCAAGAAGCATTGATTATACAATGAGATCATATCATATATGAATATAACTTAATTTACTTCTATAATTTAGCTCTGCATTTTCCTACAGCAGGGACTCATAATGGGAGCTAACTATCTCAGGTGGTCATCAACTATAAAATATATTACATGCTCTTTCTTTTTTTTTCTAAGTAAACTCCACTCCCAACTTGGGTTCAAATTCACAACTCTGAGGTCAAGAGTTGCATGCTCTACCAATTGAGCCAGCAAGGAGCCCCAACATACTCTTTTTGTGATATTTTGGACATTACGTTATATATATCATTATGTAGGGTTATATGTATCAACCTTTTAGGTTATGGGCTACTCAGGGGATCTCCCAGGGAACAATTTCGTGTGTACTTCAGTTTCACCTTCTTGCTGACTTTAGACCTTACACCTTCCTAAGATTAAGTTAAGGTATGAAGTCATCATTGTACAAATTATACTTGAAAATGTCTTAAGAAGGTATTGGGTTGGCTTTCGCTCTAGGGCTTTAGTTGAGTATGAGATGAAGCAGTTGGCTTGTGTTTGGGACCTGGAGTGTCTTCAAACACTAGGACTGTGGCTGCTGTTCACCACGGCAGAGGCATTTATGAAATGAGAAGTCCAAGGAAACCACAGAATAACGTTTACTACAGGCCAGGCCCTCCCTTTGTGGAATGGCCTGTGCTATTTATAATGTTTTATTTCTCTCTTTAAAAAATTTACTGAATGACTATACCTGAGTTCACTTAAGTCAAACATGGATACAAGGGGACCCCACTGTACTGGTCTGAGCTCATGAGAGAATTCTAGTAGGGGAATGTGTTTGAGGGAATAATCTGTGTGTAGATAGTCATTGAAGTTGTGTGTCTGGATGTGTATGCCAAGGGGAGCTTATGTCAGAGGTAAGACTAAGGCCGCCAAGGGCAGAGCCTAGGTGAATGCTGATGTTTATGGGGCAGGAGGAGGGGTGTCCAAAAGGGAAGTTAGAAAGGTATGAGACTAGAAAGTGGCTTGGAGGCCAAGGGAAGGAGTTTTAAGAAACAGAGTTGGGAAAAATGTCTGATGCTATAGAGAGGGCACTCCCCTATCATAATTAAGTCAGATAAGGCTGGAGGGTGTCCTTTGGGTTTAACAACTTCTCCAAGGTTGCCTCTGCTACTACACAGTGGAGAGGCTCAATGAGGGTAGAGGTCAGAATGCAAGACAGGGAGGTGGGAATGAGACACTCCTATTTTCAGTAATACCGGCGTGGAGAGTTGAGGGCAAGTGTGGACGTTCACTGAAGAGGGATGAAGGCTAAGAGAATATTTTAAAATTCAATAGAATGGAAATTCTTGAGACTCTTTTATGCTGAAGAGAAGAGGCAGTTGAGAAGAAGAGATTAAAGATGTAACGGCATGGCTGGAGAATTTGGGAGGGAATGCTCTGAAGGCCAGATTCAGTATTTGACCTTGGACAAGAAGAGTGGGAGGAAGAGGAAAAGCAAGCTTTCTGCATGCCAGGAGTGTGTCTAATTTGTGTCCTTGCCCCATGTGCATGGTGCCTGGCACACAGCAAGGCTTGGAGAGAAGGTAGGGAGATAATACTGGGCTGCAGGCTGAGGGCCGGGATTGAGAATTGAGAGTTCTGGCCCTTGCCTGGTTTCCAAGAGAAGGGGGAGGCAAGATGGTCGCAAAGTGTCAGGGGAAGTGATAGGATTTGGAAAGGTAGCTATGGGTTGGGAGGACCCACAGAAAGAAGAAAAGAAGGAAGCTGCCATGGTGCAGGGGAGGCCCACTGAGGTCAGGGACCTTGAAATTAGAGGCCAAATCTGTGGGATCCTGGGGTCTTCTCCAGCAGCCTACAGAGCCCATTGGTAGGAGCCAACAAGGCTGGGTTGATCAGGGTAAGTAATCCAGGTGTCAAGAGGGGAGGGGATGCCTCTCAGTTTTCTAGCACTGGCTTTCTATTTCTCCATCTGAAAGCTCAGCCCCCTCCCAGGCCTCAGACACTGAGGGGCAGGCAGTTAGTAACCCTGTGCTTACCATGGCCAACCCCTGAATGAGTGTCAGGGGCCCAAGTTCCCGGCCGCTGGGCTTCTGGGCTTCTGTACTGCCCAGTTCCACTTCACCCCGCTTTGCCTGCCCTCGTGGTGCAGGTGGGCCTTGGCTCTGATCCTGTTCCTAAATTTCTGTTCTAGCAACCTCCGCTCTTCTGAGATCTGGGGCCCTATCCTTTGTGTAGATGTATGTTGGCAATACTTACCATTTATTTGGTTCTTTTTCCAGATAATAAATGTGGTACATGGTCATTGTAGAAAACTTGGAAAATACAGGCGCAACTAAAAAAATCACTCATCATCCTACCTCCCAGGGCAAACTACTATTAACCTACAGAATTTTTCCAGTCTGTGTGTTTTTTGTATAAAGTAAGGTCATATTCCTTATGTAACTCTGTCTTTAATATTCAACTGTGACTATTTTACATGCCATTAACCATCTGTTCAGAGCACAGTTAGCAGCATCACTGCATTTCACGGCTGCATGGTAATATCTTTAATCATATTCTCTTCCCTGCTTGGCTCTAGTTTGTCCTCTCCCTGTGCGTTGGCACTGCCCCCTGAAGCGTAATCTGGGCTTTGGGGCCCTTCACACATGGGCCTCTTGGTGCCAGTCTGGATTCCTCCGTTCCTGTAGATTGGAGAGAACTAGATTTGGCTGGAACGCCCCTCCCTCCCCCTCCTCCCTCAGCAAGCTGACACTAAGGTGCTCCTGAGCTTGTCCCTCTTTCCTTCCACAGTGTGTTACCCCCTCCCCATCCATCCTGCTGAATGTGGTAGTGCTTTCTGATGTCCTGGATCAGGACCTCTGAGTACATAGCAGTAGCTTATACTAGATATAGGTATTTTATTTTGAATGAACCCAGATTCATTCCATGTTTTAACAAGTGCCCTTTTGTCCCGATTCTAGAAAGAAATAATTGCTCATTATGAAATAATCGGAAAGTACAGAAGAGCCTAAGGAGGAAAATAAAGAAACACCAATTCTACTTCCCAGAGATAATCACTGTTACAAGTCTGGTGTATTTCTTTCCTTTTTTTTCTTTTGGTTTTATTTATTTATTTGACAGAGAGAGAGAGAGAGATCACAAGTAGGCAGAGAGGCAGGCAGAGAGAGAGGAGGAAGCAGGATGTGGGCCTCGATCCCAGGACCCTGAGATCATGACCCGAGCCAAAGGCAGAGGCTTTAACCCACTGAGCCACCCTGGCACCCTTCCTGTTTTTAATATATGCATATGGGCTTGCATATATAGAAATTGATATAATCATGGGGGAATATATATATGTATGTATTACATCGAGATTTACGTACATTATGTATATATACATATATTTACATATATTACATATACATATATATTTACACATTATATACACATATATGTATCTACATATATTGTATATATGTACATTATATATATACACACACATATAGAATGTGTACAACAGGTGCTTTAATCTTATCAGCCATAATTACGTATGCTCTGTTATATTTGCCATGTTCTGTTAGTTGCAAGCAAGTCATAAGTTGTCCTTAGTCTCAAAAGGAGGGGATTATGCATGACCCTAGAAGGTGGGCTCATGGTAACCAGAATCTAGCTACCATAGTAAGAGTGGTCAGCTCCTCTTGCCATGTTTCAGATGAAGCAGACTCTACTTCCTGAACTTGGCCAAGCCAATCTTTCACGTTCCTTTTCCTGACCATGCTGATTGGGTCAAGGTTGGGCACTCAACCTGGGTCAAGATAGTTGGGGCCCAAGTGCTGCAAATGTGTGGTCAATGGAATGTTGAACCATCAGTAAAGCAGACCTGCCCTTCCACCAGACAGGGAAGGGAGGGTTCTGGGAAGGGAGCCAATTCAGAAACCGTGGAGCTGGGACAAAACTGTGCATTCTGGCTTGCCCAGGACAGCCCCTGTTTAGACCTGTTGTCCCAGTTTAATTATTACTGGCATCCCACTTTTGCTCTGTATAGTGTTAGGTTTGGAGAGTAAATTATGTGATGACCCTAGCTTTAAATTATCTTTCAGATTCACTTGGAGAGTCTTGGGGAAGGCCATCTCCAAGAAGAGACTGTGTCCCCTGAAAGCGAAGCTCAGAGGGGCAGCTGACTAGGAGAGACATGTACCATGTATAATAAGATTTTGTGTGTAGAAAGAGCAAGGATTCCAACTGAATATGCACCCAATTTCATAATAAAAGGACTATAGGCATTGACCTACCATTTAGCTACTTCTGAAGTCACTGATTCAGTCAAGAACTCTAGGGAGTTCTTGTTAGGGAGAAGGGGGTCAGGAATTCAAATTCAGAGGCCTGTGCAGAAGCAACAAACAAGAGGAAGGCTGTGAGTGACAAGCAGAGAATGAGCATTAGCTCCAAAGCCACTGGACATGGACCCTTGAGGGAGGGAGGTGTATAAACATCTTGGGTACCCTTCAGATTCTTCCTTCCTCTCCTTCAAAACTTGTACTGAAAATTCTATTTGGGATTTGGGCCCTTTGCATTTATGCTCATTATGAGAGGGGAGGAGAGAGGACAGGTATAGTTTAGTGTCTTATAAGCACCAGCTCTGGAAACAAAGTACTTGGATTTAAATATTGGCTCTGACCACAGACAGTTGTGTGTATTTCGACAAGTTCATCATCCCAAAGTAGTTGTTTATATTATTATACTAAACTGTGAGGATTATTATCATTTTAAGGAGAGAGAGAGAGAGAGAGAGAGAGAAAGCAGGGGAGAGGGCCAGCGGGTGAGGGAGAGAGAGAATCTTAAGCAGGCTCCATGCCCAGTGAGGAGCCTGATGTGGAGGTCGACCCCAGGACCTGAGATCATAACCTGAGCCAAAACCAAGAGTCAGATGCCTAACCAACTGAGTCACCCAGGTGCCCCTAAACTGTGAGGATTAAATGACCTGATGCATGTGATGTGACTAGTGTTGTTCCTTGGACATAGTACTCTCTTAATCAAGATGAGCTTCCATTAATAACATTTATCGGCCTTCTTCGTATTATGTATTTTAGGGATATTACCCAATTTCATGCAATGGACCAGATACGTCTTTCATTTTATAACTGAGGAAACTGAGACTCAGAGATGATATGATTTGCCTTGTTGGCTAGTGAGAGGTGGCCAGCGTTTATGTTCACATACGTCTTTGACCCGTGTTGATGGGTTTGGTCCACAGCGCCGGGCTGCCCATTCTGTACCACCACCATAGCCCATGAGCCTAGAACACTGCCGGACATACAAGGGCTGGGTGAGTAGTGTTGGCTGGCTGGCTGAAGGCCTTCTGTCTCTGCACCAGGACGGCTCCTTTGTTCTGTTCGCTGGGCGGTGGGGTATTTGGCTCCCATTGTACTCCACTGCACTCATTAGTATGCTGCTCCTTGTCTTTAAGCCTTTGTTTGTGTGCAGCCAATCCCCAGGCCAGACAGGGAATTTTCAGAAGGCCAGGGTTGCCTTGCACTTGCTCCTGCAGGAACTAAGCTCCAGCGTTTAGAGCCCGCTAGCACTTTGCAGAAAGATTGTTTTGAACATCCAAGGATGCAGTTTCCTGACTTTTTTTTTTTCTTTTGAAGATTCAGATATCAAATGCTTGGCTAGCGGATCCTTCTTAAGTAAGATCAAATGTATGAAACTCTTCTCAACATGGGCAGCTCAGCCAAAAATGAATGATCTGGCCTACTTAAGCCACCCTTGCTCCTTTCGTCTTTGGAGGCTGTGTGATTCAAAGGAAAGAGCGCTGGACTCGGGTTGGTGTCACTTAATTTTTTCGGCCTCTGCGTCCTCTCTGATAAAAGGGGAATGGTAATGCATGACCCCCACCTAACTCAAAACTTGGCAGAAGCAGAAGCGATGACATGTTTTAAGGGCATTATTCCTGTGGACTACAGTAAAATAAAAAAGGACCCTCTACGGGGTTTGTTAGTAAAAAACAGGAATCGGTACAGAGCCAGAATTGCCAATTTTAATATACAGAGTTTCCAAAGATTCTGTACAATAAAATTATGCTTTTTTAAAAAATATTTTATTTATTTATTTATTTAAAGAGGGAGTGTGTGCAAGCAGGGGGAGGGGCAGAGGGAGAGAGACTCTCAAGCGACTCCCCACTGAGCAGCTGTACACGGAGCTCAACCCCCATGACCCTGAGATCACGACCCGAGTCAAAATCAAGAGTCAGATGCTTGACCAGCCGAGCTGCCCACATGCCCCCAAATTATAGTTTTGCTATGTCTGGGTGATGAGATTCTGGGTAATTTTGTCTTCTTGGTTTTACTTATGTGTATTTCCTAATTTTGCCATTATGAACTTTTTTCTCTATTTTTGGCTTGGTTGAGTTTTTTTTTTTTTTTTTTTTTTTTTTAAGATTTTACTTATTTGACAGAGAGAAACACAGCTGGAAAGGCAACAAAAGCAGGGGGAATGAGAGAGGGAGAAGCAGGCTTCCCATCCAACAGGGAGCCTGATGTGGGGCTCGATCTCAGGACTCCGGGATCATGACCTGAGCTGAAGGCAGAGGCTTAATGACTGAGCCACCCAGGCGCCCCGGTTGAGTTGTTTTAAAAAATCATTAAAGACACCTAATAAAAAGGTTGTAACTTCACTCTGCTTTTTAGTTGATATTTGGGAATTATAATTATACATATCTGCTACTGCACAATAGATGTATGTAAGTGACAACATAGCTGATACATGATAGCACGATTATTATCATTGTGTTTTTCCTGTCACAGTCTCATAGGTGGTTTGGTTAGTTCTCCAGCCTGGCTGCTGGGGTGCTGATGGTGGGACATCAAGCCTGTGGGAAAATAAGGTCCTGTGAGCTCTAGCCCTCTCCAGACTCCTAAGCTTGTACCAAGAGACATGATTATAATGCAATGAATTTGTGGGGCACCCAGCTCGTTCAATAGGAAGAGCATGTGACTCTTGATTTCGGAGTTGTGAATTTAAGCCCTACTTTGGGTATAGAGATTACTTAAAAATAAAATCTTTAAAGGTGTCTGGATGGCTCAGTGGGTTAAGTATCTGCCTTCGGCTCAGGTCATGATCCCAGGGTCCTGGGATCAAGCCTAGAATTGGGCTTCGCATTCAGCGGAGAGCCTGCTTCTCCCTCTGCCTCCGCTGCCTCTCTCTGTTAAATAAATAAATAAAATCTTAAAAAAAAATAAATTTGTAAGTTCACTAAGCATAGAAAAATACATCACACAGAACTACAACAGATTTAGATGAAAAACAATGTGACCTGTGATCTTTTGGTCTTAACATCTCTCGGGGATTCTTCATGGCCTTCTGATTTGGGCCCTCTCCGTTTATGCTCATTATTGACAAGATGTCACTTCAAAATTATTGAATGACACATATTCATTGTTATTTCTGCTTCTTTTAAACTGGTGGTTATTCAGAGTCACCATGTTCAAATATGTTATTATGATGTTGAGGCTGTCTTTGTGATGGTCCAGCTGCTGTCTTCAGACTCTGTGGGTCCTATTCATCCCAGCAGATGAGGCTGAGAGGACCAACCCCCTGGGAGGCTGTTTCTGCTGGCACCACATTTGCCATGAATGTTTTTATTTCTGCATAACTTGGTGGCCTTGAAATGTGTTTGCCTATATATACTTCTAAAAATAATTTTGAGGGACGCCTGGGTGGCTCAGTCAATTAAGCGTCTGCCTTTGGCTGAGGTCTTGACCTTGAGCGTGGTCCTGGGATGGAGTCCCACCTCGGGCTCCTTGCCCTGCAGGAAGCCTGCTTTTCCCTCTGCCCCTCCCCCTGCTTGTGCTTTCTCTCTCTGTCTTACAAATAAATAAATAAAATCTTTAAAAAATAATAATAATCTTGAAAAACTATTTTCTTTCTTGCATGATTTTTAGGGGACATCTAACATTTTCCATTATAAGTTTAAATACATTTTTAAAAGGTATGGTAAGTCTCTTATAGCCCTTGCTTAAGGGTTCCCCACCAGCAACAGTTTTGCCTCCTTGGGAGACATTCTGGCAAAGTCTGGTGGTCACAGCTATTTGTGTGTGTGTGTGTGTGTGTGTGTGTGTGTGTGTGTGTGTGTGTAGACCAGGGTTGCTCCTCAATGTCCTAAGATGCAACCTGTAACAAAGAATTATCTAGCCCAAAATGTTAACAGGGCTGAGGTAGAGAAACTTTGGTTTGAATGTATCCAAGTAAATATCAAGTGAGTTTATACTTACTAGCATCCATTTAAAAAACACATAAACTCCTCTATAACATTGTTCCTTGTCTTTCTCAAAATTGTATTTCCATTCATAAAATTCAAAGAATTTTATCCTCATGAAATACTGTATATTTGAAAGCCTCATGACTATCATACGATTTTCTGTTACAGGGCTATATATGTGAATTGAATTGTTTTCAAACATCCTATGGAAACAAAAACAAAAACAAAAAAACCCATCATCCTATGACTATAGTTGTAAAAGTTCACATTTTCCTTCCTGAATGTTGAGGTAGCATTAGAAATTGATTGAACACCAAAAATATAATATTTGATAGGCGAGTTTTAGACACAGAAACCCTTTGGTTGAAAAGCATCTCTTCATGGGATGATTTTGAGGAAACTTCAGGGGCCTGATAACCAGTTTTTGGTGACATAGAGATTTCCTGCCTGGGGTTGGGGGGTGAGAGTCTAGGATGGGAGAGAGGTGACCTTTGAAGTGAGGTTGGAGAGTAGGAGTTGTGAATGGTGGTAGAAAATTAGAATTGACATGATTGGTTCTTAGGTGGATCAATTTTAGGAAAAAAAACGCGGACACTGAGGATTTTGAAATAGATTTCCTTAAAATTATCTCTGCCCGCATACCCTCTGGAAAGTCTTCCTACAAACACAGGTGTTTGTGTATCAGTTGGATTTAACACAACTCCGGCTCTCCAAGTGACTTCTTAGCAACTCTTTTCTTTTAATGATCCAGACTGTCGGTGCACACAGCTAATGCATGTTAAAGAAAGCTAGGCTAGTGTATATTATAAATACTTTATAAGTCAAGCAAGTACCATTTCTCACAGGAGGCATAATTATCGTGGACGTAGGATAGCCTCGTAGCTGAGAAAGCCGGTTCTAGAATCAGCCCCGAAATTTGTTACTATCTATCCTCCATCATCACCAGCTGTGTAACCTGGAGGCAAGTTATTACTGGTTCTGGTCCACAGCTTGCTCACCTGAGAAGTGAAGCTAATAATAGATTTCTCACTGGGTTGTTGTGAGATTTAAATGAGGTCATTCATGCAAAACCCTTAGTACAGTGCTCTATAGATACGAAGCATCAGGTAAATCACAGTTTTTGTTGTCTTTGGATATTAGAGCTCTCGCCTCAAGGAATGAGCCCTACAGAGGCGACAGGATCATTATTTCAGTCTTCTTAGATCATGGAGCTTTGGTGCATGAGTTATTGTGCCCAACTGCCACAATTCTCTGGACAGCATTAGCTCCCGGCCATCCCGAGGGACCCTGAGTCCTGCCAGCCTGAGGCTGTGGAACGGCAGCCAGCCTGCCCAGATCAGCGGGGTACTCATTTGCAAGCTCCCCAAGACCCACGTCAACTCTCCAAGCACACCTGCTGGAAACGTGGACCACTGGGTGCCTGAAGTTTTTTGTAATGTTCTTAGAACACAGTCTAGGAGTCGCATGGTGTCAATGGACGACATGAGTAGTCCCCTATGTGGTCGCCTGCAAAAAAACCTACGGAAAGGCATGACTCCAAGTAACAATACCAAAGTACCTTAATCCTTGTATCGACAACTGTTCTATTGGGTTACACAGTTTTAATCCCAGAGGAGTTGTCTCTTGACATTAAACTGTCCAAACAGTATTTATATCTGCGGCTGGCCGGCGAGATCACTTAAGCCTGCACAGCCGTTTAAAAGTAGTTAATGACAGAGCCGGGGTGAGTTGCCCCTTATGAATGATCACATAAGTTCGACCTGAGCTGTCATGGTTTATGGAGGAAGGCAGTTTGTCCACAGTCGGCTTCAACCACAGCAGGTAATTTGAAATGAAATGAGACAGTTTCTACAAGCAGATTGATTTGGGAATCTTGCCTGTTCTTCCCTTTGACCCTTGACAAGTTGACTCTACAAAGATTGTGACTTTAAAAAATGATTGGGTGCAAATACATTTAGGTCGATGATTTACTGTGTGCCGAAGCAAGGCCGGAGCATCTCGGGTGTAGGCTATGAGGAGAGGTAATTGTCAACTTTAACAACTTGTGTTTTATGTTTCTGGATCTTATTAATTATCCTACCAGCAGATCTGCTAATAACCCTTAATCAAGCGCTTGAGATTCCTGGTGACAGACTAGGTACCCAATCTCAAGATTAAGAGATACAGTGTTGATGATAAACTTATTAAAAGTACTGATTCAGCTTGTTTTGGTTGAAAACCACAGCTTTGCAGGGAAGAGTAAGAAACGGAGTTCTCTTTCATGGGTCTCACTTCTTTCTTTCCTTCTTTCTTTTTGTAAATACGGTTAATCACATGCAGGAGGAAACACTGTGATTAAAAGCCTGATAGGTTTCATTTTTGATAATCAAAGACTTACCAGAAATATCAGAAAAGAAAATCCCAGCTATGTGTTACGAAATGCTTTTCTCCCCTAGTCCTTTGTAATCACATTAGAGTTTCACAACGAATAGTATATGATATTTAAACATTTTTCCATATTCTTTACTTATTTTAGATTTTTGTATCTTATTTTTTCTCCAAATTTGTATTTAAATTCTAGTTAGTTAATATTCCAAGTAATATTGGTGGAGAGAGTAGAATTTGGTGATTCATCACTTAGATGTAACACCTAGTGCTCATTGCTACAAGTGCCCTCCTTCACAACCATCCCCCCACCTAACCCACCCCCCACCTGCTTTCTCCATTTCCATATTATTTGACTATTCTTCTTTTTTTCTTTTTTAAAGATTTTATTTATTTATTTGACAGAGAGAGAGATCACAAGTAGGCAGAGAGGCAGGCAGAGAGAGAGAAGGAAGCAGGTTCCCTGCTGAGCAGAGAGCCCGATGTGGGCCTCGATCCCAGGACCCTGAGACCATGACCTGAGCTGAAAGCAGAGGCTTTGACCCACTGAGCCACCCAGGTGCCCTTGACTATTCTTCTGAATGCAGTCTTTTTCTCTCAGATGGGATATTCTGTCACGAATAATGTTATCATACACAGAATAATGTTATCATAAACAGATATCAACTGTTTTCCAAACAATAGTAAAAAACGACCATCAGGAAGATTATTTTTAAAAGGTGGTTATTTCAGTTCACAATTACCCACTATTTATGCCCACATGATTTCGGGTGAACTTTGCAACAGAACTGCTGATTTACTAAAGTTTGGATTTGCGTTGAAGTGCCCAGCTTCTCAGCAATTTGCCGTAGAACTTGGGCTCTTCTGTGCAGCGTTTGTGTTTCTCTCTATTCTAACCATTTTGTTTGAAATATAATTTTGAAGATGCTAGTAAAAAGCATAACAAATTCCCTATTGGTCTCTGTTTAAATTATTTACTACCCTTTTGAGCCATATCTTCATTGAACTATGTTAAAAGTATTTTGCTAGAATGTTTCTTTATGTTGTCCATCGGGTTTAATAGACATGCCGTTTAATAAGCTCTCCACCTGTAAGGATAGACTATTTGACCTCTGTACCCTGCCACTGGTAGACATAGTATAAGATTGCTTTGTGAAATAAAGCTGTCGGTAACATCAACAAAATAAAAAATGATCGTATTCCAATACTCTCTGCTGAGTACTATGACAGCGCTGAAATATGGAATAAAATTGAAAGTAGATTAGTTTTGGGTCTTAAGTCATGTTTTGACAAGAAATAAGAGAGGAGAACATATCTTTGAACTTTTAGTTTTAAAGTTTTTTAATGAAAATATTTATCATTTTGTAAGGTTCCTTTTTTCTTTATCACCTCTAGACTGTATAGCCTTAAAACAATCCGTTCCCTTATTGTGAGGAATATAAATACTGTTCTATCTTTATATTAAATACCGTCAAGGGGCCTCGACCGGGTGAGATGGCTCGGCACTTGTAAGTTGAGGAATGTCATGCTAATAAAAAAGCTTATTGAGGAGGCTGGAAAATCAGTCATTAATAAGCTACATATTTTGAAGGTATGTAAAGCATGTGAATACTCTAGACAAGCCGGCTGCTTTTGCTGTATTTTTTATTCACCTTTTGGAATGGTTTGATTCTGAAGAGGAAGAATAAATATGTCAGCGTGCCAGAGCCTTGCTGGGGATTGCTTTCGACCTAAAGGAATTTGAAAATTGAGGCGACATGCAAGATTGTGAAATCATGTCTTTCACCTCTGTGGTTATGTATTAATTAGATGAAATCACAACTAATACACAGTGTTGGCTGTCAGCAGAGGGTGCGGGCCGAGTACAGCAACCCTCCCCTCCCGGAATTTGCAAACATCCTGTGTCGCCAGATGTGAGATTGTGAAGCTCTTTTAAAAGCGCACTGCCTGCTGGCCCTTCATTCCAAATACAGAATGATTGTGAAGAGTGCAGGGTAACTAGTGCTCCCTCCTCATCTCAGGATAAACTTTTCTCCGTTCACATTCTTTTCCTTTAAAACCCAGGATGCAAAAGCTTGACACAGGTCTGGGACTGCCTTACTTTCTTGCACAGCAGCACAAAATAGGGGTGAGGCTTACATCAGGGGGAACTTCGAACCATAGCTGCTGCTGTTGCTGCCTTTTTTTTTTATGATTGTATGTATGTATGTATATATGTATGCATGTATGCATGTATGTATGTATGTATGTATGTATTTATTTATGAAAGAGAGAGCATGAGAGGGGAGAAGGTCAGAGGGAGAAGCAGAGTCCCCGCAGTGCAAGGAGCCCAATGTGGGGCTTGATCCTGGGACTTGATCCCAAGACTCCAGGATCATGACCCGAGCCAAAGGCAGTCGCTCAACCAACCAACCCATCTAGGCGCCCCTAACCATGGTGTCTTTTTAAAATGATCTCAATGCACTTTCTTTCCCTTTCTGATTGACATGGTAGCATAAGGCTACAAAGGGTCAGACTCTTGTGGGATTCTGTTTTTAGTCCTGGAAAAGGTTGTTATCCTCATCTTAGTTTCTTTCATCAGAAATTTTAAAAGTTATTTGAGCAATGCCTGTGTGGCTCAGTCTGTTAAGTGGCTGCCTTCGGCTCAGGTTGTGATCCCAGTGGGATCGAGCCCATGTCAGGCTCCTTGCTCAGTAGGGAGCCTGCTTCTCCCTCTCACTCTGTCCCATACCCTCAGACTCTCTCTCTCTCATTCTCTCTCAAAATAAATAAATAAAATCTTTTAAAAATTGTTTAAAAGTAAATTGAAAATGTAAAGGTTGTATTGGCTAAAAGTTTTTATTTTATTTTATTCATCGGAGAGAGCGAGCGCTAGCGGGGCAGAGAGGCAGAGGAAGAGGGAGAAGCAGACTTCTCACTGAGCAGGGAGCCCAGTGTGGGGCTCAGGGGATCCTGACATCATGACCTGAGCCAAAGACAGACGCTTAACCATCCAAGCCACCCAGGTGTCCCTTGGCTGAAAGTTCTGAACAAGTTTCCAAAGGCTTTAATCTCTCCTGAGATATTTTAAACTTGCAACAAAGAAAAAAATGTTAATTTAGATGAATATGAATAGATGTTTCTTAGTAGTTGTGGTATATGCCAATCCTCGTGGAGGTCCTGTGATATCACCCCTTAATTTATTCCATGACGTGGTTTTATTATTTTTTTATTTTTTAAGAAATTTTTATTTATTTGACAGAGACACAGCGAGAGAGGGAACACAAGCAGGGGAAGTGAGAGAGGGAGAAGCGGGCTTCCTGCCCAGCAGGGAGCCTGATGCGGGCATCCTGGGATCCTGACCAGGTGCCCTCATGACCTGCTTTTAACCTTGACTTGGCTAAATAGTATCTTTATTTTTTTAAAAAAGATTTTATTTATTTATTTGACAGAGAGAAACGCAGCCAGAGAGGGAACACAAGCAGAGGGACTGAGAGAGGGAGAAGTAGGCTTCCCGCTGAGCAGGAAGCCCCATGTGGGGCTTGATCCTGGGTCTCCTGGATGATGACCTGAGCTGAAGGCAGTTGCTTAACCAACTGAGCCACCCAGGCGCCCCTAAATAGTATCTTTAAACAGGACAGTGAAATACTGTGGTCATTACATTGGCATCATTTCTCATCATCTGTCTAAGCTCAACTCCTGAGAATGAAAGTTGTTAAGTATTAACTATATAGGTATCAGCAATCTAAACCAAATTTCCATGTGTGTTTCACTCCTGGCTTTTCTGTCAATATCGAGATCCAAGAGGGGCCATGAACATCCCGAGAAGGGTCAGAGAGTGTGCTGCAGATTTCCAGAGGATTGAGTAGCCCTGGGAAACATGTCCTAGGCCCATGAAGGTCACGGGAAAAGAACAAAGGTAGGAAAGAACATGTCTGGAGACAAAAAAAATTAGAGGTGAGAAAAAGGAGGTGGGTGAGAGGAAAGGTAACAAAAATTAAAGGTTAGATCAATTTTAGTATTCTAGAAGATAGAAAAGGGAAGTATGGATAGAAAATTAACACGGAGCGGGACACCTGGGTGGCTCAGTTGGTTAAGCGACTGCCTTCGGCTCAGGTCATGGTCCCGGAGACCCGGGATCGAGCCCCACATCGGGCTCCCTGCTCGGCAGGAAGCCTGCTTCTCCCTCTCTCACTACCCCTGCTTGTGTTCCCTCCTCTCTCGCTGTGTTTCTCTCTGTCAAATAAATAAAATCTTTAAAAAAAAAAAAAAAAGAAAATTAACACGGAGCACACGGTAGGACAGGGATTTGGAAGTCATTCCATTGTTTGGAGCCACCTTTGGAATAGATG
The DNA here is from genome assembly GCA_004023965.1 of Spilogale gracilis. Taxonomy (NCBI): domain Eukaryota; kingdom Metazoa; phylum Chordata; class Mammalia; order Carnivora; family Mephitidae; genus Spilogale; species Spilogale gracilis. Next base: position 15,595 of record PITA01002697.1, on the reverse strand, counting down.
AGGGGACAGTTCCCACAGCGGCACTCTTTCTGATGAAGAGGCATGCACTTGAATGTCAGCCTGAGGTTCAGATATTAATTCTGCCAGAGAATAGCTATGGTACCTTTAGCAAAAGATGCGAAACTTCTCAGTATCAAGTTTTTAGTCCGTCAGATGAAGATAAGATGGAGGTGGCTGGGCTTGTAGGTGAATTAACTGAAATAGCCCAGTCGCGGGTGGGTAGGCAGCAGGACAGCTGGCACGCAGAAGCTGCTGACTGCCCAGTCAGTATGGTGGCCTCCTCGTCAGTCTTCCCAGTTCTGAACTAAGTCCGTCAACTTCTTTTTTCCTTCGCATTGCATGAACCCGATGAGGTCCATTCCATTTTTGTGAATGGAAGGGTGCTAGAAGTTAATTCACCTTTAGTAAACCAAAAATTCATATCCTAATTTCGAATACTCCTGTTATGTGGTTTAAGAAATCCAGAGTAGAGTCTTAATGTTACTGACTTTTAGAAGTGATTCGTATAGTGGTTTTGTAGCATTATCAACCTTGTCATGAGCTCCGAGGGCAGAAACGGCTGGCAAGTTTAAAGTTCTAGAAGGAAAGGCAGATGACCCTGATGAAAATAAAAGGAGAAGTACATTTTTTAAAAGGGGTGGACAGGGATTTTTTTGGAAAGGAGTTTGTTGTTTATCTCAAGATCAATAAAAAGAATTGAAGTGTTTTCACTGAGGAGAGGGAGGCATGATTGGAGTTTCACATAATCCTTTTGCTGCAACACGGAAGATGGGTTTGAGATGGAGCAGACATGGGCTGAGGACCACTGCAGGGCCCCAGGTAGGGTATGGTGCTGTGCAAGCCAGGGCATGGCAGTGCATGTGGGGAGATGTGAATAGACCCCACGGATACTCAGGAAGCAACATCAACAAAGCTTGGTAAGGGATTAGAAAGGAGATGAGGAATGACCCACTCAGTCTAGGTGTTGGAGCTAGATGATGGTAAGGCCATCCCCTGTGATAGAAACACTGGCAGGAGACCATGGTGGTTTTATTCTGGACAAGTTGAGCTTGGAGTCATTGTTTCCACCATTTTTAGTGATGCAAAGAATAAAGTCAAAATGTAAATATCCTCGTATGAAATGTTACAAGAACTATGGCCGTATTCAACATGGCAACAACTGTTCTCTTATGAAACTGAGTTTTATATGAGCGGGTTCATTTATTCCTTATAGAGTACCACTTTATGTTTATGAACAAATGCATTTAAAATCATCTTTTTAGTAACTCCGGTTACTAAAGAGAGGAGTACTCTACTATGAGTATAATTGCTTCTAAAATGTCTACTTGTAGAAAGACTTGTATAAGCCATCATTAATTCTTTGTATAATTAATGTATAAAATGCAGAGTTTTTATTAATGGAAAAGAAACTCAAGCATCACACCGATTATATCAATAATATGCATTTGTAATCACATACTGTAGATAAGTGTAAAAGCTACATTTTATTACTTTAATAAAACCTAAGAACTCCTGAAGCGACCCGGAGATGGGCAGCAGCCACACTGTTGGGGCTCACTGCTTCATCAGTTAGGCGTCTGTCAGATCGCCGTGAGCTGGTTAGTAACACTCGTAGTGTATTGGGGAAACTTCTCTCCTCATAAAATAATGAGCATTTATTTTTCAAGATAAAAGATTGTTGAGGTGCCTGGGTGGCTAAGAGAGTTGAGCCTCTGCCTTCGGCTCAGATCATGATCTCAGGGTCCTGGGATTGAGTTCCTCAGCGGGCTCTCTGCTCAGCAGAGGGAGCCTGCTCCCCCCCCCCCCCCCCCCCGCCTGCCTCTCTGCCTATTTGTCATCTCTCTCTCTGTGTCAAATAAATAAATAAAATCTCTCTTTTTTAAAGATTTTATTTATTTGACAGAGAGAGATCACAAGTAGGCAGAGAGGACCCAGGACCCTGAGATCATGACCTGAGCCAAAGGCAGAGGCTTTAACCCACTGAGCCACCCAGGCGCCCAATAAATAAAATCTTTTAAAAAAAAAATTGCACGTTGGTGGAATAGCATGCTATGTGAGAGTAACAACGTAAAGATAAAAATCAGATCCAATGAGAACAAAAATCAAAATGGGAGAGCGTCTTCCTCTAGATGGATGGAGCGATCAAGTTCTGCCACCATAGATGTGAAAAACAGCTTACTCCCCAAGTATAGTGCAGACAAGGAGAACTCATAAAGGTAGTGTGAATTTCACAGAGGGAAAGTGCATAGGGTTCTGAGTGTTCTGGTTAATACGTTGGTCACACTGACAGGTAAGAAAACCGGTGTGTTGGGCTGACTGGCCCAGTCGATATCTCTTTAGGTATCTGCCAATCACTCCATTAAGGAGCAAGAGTGGGTGGATTAGTTCAAGCAGCTTCTCAGATGCTCTGAGGACTGGGCTAGTATCTCTTCCCTAGGTAGGAAATGGGAGCATGGCTTCATTTTGAGAAGGACTGGGGAGGCCTCCAGATCTGGAGGGCACCGGGAAACATTCAGAACAACTCAGAGGCAGCCGACTACTCTGCAACTCATGCTGCAGAAATATTCGTAGAATCACAGAAGACATTTCTAGAAACTAAATAAATAAACAGACTACATGTACCAGACCACATCATCTGATCCGAAACTCAGCTGGGGGAGGATTTAAAATATCAACACTGGAGGTGTCAAAAGCATAATGTTTCTGTTGGCTATAGCCCGCAGTGTTCCCAGCGAGTCCTTCCCATTGATTAACTTTGAAATGGAATCCAAACATTCTCTGCTGCTGGGAAAAGTTTATTTATTTATTTATTTATTTCTCACACTACCTTACCAATTTTGAACTAAAAATCTTTTGATGTCAAAATCTTTATTCTGAATCTTTCTCTCTCTTTCTTTTTTTAAAAAGATTTTATTTATTAATTTAAGAAAGAGAGGCAGAAAGAGCACAAGCAGGGGGAAAGGCAGAGGGGGAGGGAGAAGCAGTCTTCCCACCAAGCAGGGAGTCTGATGCGGGGCTCGATCCCAGGACCCTGAGATCATGACCTGAGCCAGAGGCAGATGCTCAACCATCTGAGCCACCGAGGAGCCCCTGAATCTGGCATTTTAATCATTCTCTCAGAGTACTCACTTTCTCCCATTTTACAAAATTTTGTCGTGATGCAAAAAAATGAGTTGCTCTCTTAAATGTGTGGTCTAGAAAGGGCTACATGGAGGGGCTTCGGGTCGTCCAGATTTGTTTACAAAAGTTTTTTGTGTATTAGCTTTTTCAGGGAGGGGTGTCCCCGGATTTTGTAATATGCTCCAAAGAGTCTGTGAGTTTCTCTCCTGACTTTTAAGATGCATTTACTGACCCTAACATAGATATAACATAAAGACAAGAGGCGGCTGCATTCTTCTTCCCCCTCCCTGTGATGTATTTCCTCATAACGCCAAGAGGTGGCAGCATAAACACCAGCGTGTAGCTGTCCCATTTCCCTGACCAGACAGAAATTTCAAGGGTAAAATGTAAGGATGTAAAAATCCATCAGAAGCCTTTCTTTGGTTTGGACACGTGGTGGGGATGTGTTCCCTCAAAGCACCTTAAAATATTCCTGGGGGAGTACACCGAGATGGAATGAGCAGTCCTGGCCTTTAAGGTCATGTAACAGCGAAAGACGATGTGTAGTGTTCTTTTGTTCGAGTTCCACACCAGAAAGGCACACAGCTTGATCATTGATTGAATCAAAAGCACATACTTTAAATGGAATATACTCTCCCCACCTGTGATTAGTACTTTATTTTACTACATCGTGTCATCGTTTACATATTATACAGGCTGCCTTAAGGAATTCCTGGGACACCTGGCTGGCTAGGTTAGTGGATCATGCCACTCTTGATCATGGGGTTGTGAATTCGAGCTTCACATGGGGTGAAGAGATTAGTTCAGAAATAAATAAAATTTATTATTATCATTAAGCATCTGCCTTCCACTCCGGGTCCTGATCCCAGAGTCCCTGGATGGAGCCCCGCATCCGCATCCGGCTCCCTGCTGGGCGGGAAGCCTGCTTCTCCCTCTCTCACTTCCCCTTGCTTGTGTTCCCTCTCTAGCTGTGTTTCTGTCAAATAAATAAATAAAATCTTAAAATAAATAAATAAAAATAAATAAAATTTTGAAAAAGGAAGAAATTACTTGGTCTGAACAGAAAAATCATTTGTTTGAACCAACAAAAGATCACTTTCAGTTCTAATCCTTGGGGGGTTGAAAATAACAGAAAAAAGGGAAGTTATCTGGCACATGCAGATTCCAATTTTTTATTTTGATATTTATCACTTTCATTTTCTGTGAAAGTCCGAGAAGCATAATCTTTGTTACAAATTCTTAACCAGATGCACACCGGATAATTTCTCTACTTTAAACATATGTAGTCAATTCAAATATAAGCATTTTAAGTAGCAGATTCTGGGTGTTAATATGGCTGATTACAATGGAATTTCTCAGGATAAACCTATGTGTTTAATGGTATATGTTATGTGATCTGAGGAATTCTTAGTGATGAAATTAAGCTTGTGTTTCTATCTTCTGCAAGTCAAGCATCAGACCTTAAAAACCAATCATTTCGTGGACTTAGATGAAATATATTTTGCCTATTATTTCTATTGCCTTGAAAAGTTTCCATAAAATTCATAATTATTAAGCAACAGAGAGCAGATATGCCCAGTTTTGTGTGAGAGAAGATGATAGAAAGAGCTTGGTGGCATTTAACAAATATCAACAGACATAATGCAAATTTTGTGGGTGGAATAGAACTTAAGAAATATTTTCCAGCCTATTTTGGTTCATTTTTCACAGTCCAGTTTGAACCGCGAGTCTCTCTTGAAATAGAATATAATCTCTTGGGGTTAAACAAGAACTAAGTGTTCAGGGTATAAGTCCAGCTTCTCTTGGATAATAAGTAACTTTGAAAGGACCATTAGTTGGTCAATTAATTAATCAATTGATTAGTTTTTATGGGACATCTATTTTTTTGCCTAGTTTTCGGCTGCTAAGTGTTGTGAAGATTAGAGGACAAATGTAATGCATAATTTCTTAGTTATATTTATGTTTCCTTTTGTGCCTTAATATGTGAATGTGGGGGAGACAGTGCTATTTGGGATCACAGATGGTAGGGGTATAAAAGGGCACTTTGTTAAGTGTTTTAATGTAAATGCTTCTCTTTCACTTTCTGAAGAATATCTGATTAAGAAGGGCTAGATGCAACTCCTTTCATTTGTATGCTCCCCCCTTCTTATTAGCCCAGGTGCTTGACCTACCTGGAGCTCCATTTATTTATTTATTTATTTATTTATTTATTTATTGTTTTAAAGATTTTTTTTTTTAAGATTTTATTTATTTGACAGAAGAAACACAGCCCCAGAGAGGGGACACAAGCAGCGGGAGAGAGGGAGAAGCAGGCTTCCCACTGAGCAGGGAGCTGGATCCAGGAGTAGATCCCAGGACCCGAGGATCATGACCTGAGCCAAGGCAGATGCTGAGACACTCAGGTGCCCCCCCTTTTATTTTATTTTTATTTTTTATTTTTTTTAAAGATTTTATTTATTTATTTGACACAGAGAGAGATCACAAGTAGGCAGAGAGGCAGGCAGAGAGTGTGGAGGAAACAGGCTCCCTACAGAGCAGAGAGCCTGGTGAGGGCCTCGGTTCCAGGACCATGGGGTCATGACCTGAGCCGAAGGCAGAGGCTTTAACCCACTGAGCCACCCAGGCGCCCTCCCCTTTTATTTTTTTAAAAGTGTTATTTATTGTGCACCTGGGCGGCTCACTGGGTTGAGCGGCTGCCTTTGGTGGGGTTCATGATCCTGGGGGACGCTGGGATGGAGCCCCCCATTGGACTCTCTGCTCAGTGGGGAGCCTGCTTCTCCCTCCCTCTCCCTCTGCCATTACCCCCCCTCCACCCCTCACATGCACACCACTCTCTGGCTCTCTCTCTGTCAAGTAAATAAATAAAATCTTTTAAAAAAGTAAAAGACTTATTTATCTATTTGAGAGAGAGAGAGTGCGCACAGAGGGGAGGAAGCAGAGGGAGAGGGACGGAGAGTCTTAAGCCCACTCAGAGCTGAGTGCTGCACTTTAAGCTGGCTGGGAGTGGGGGCCTGGAGCTCACCACCCTGAGAACACGAATGGAGTGGAAACCAAGAGGAAGTGCTTAGACTGTGCCATCCAGTACCCCCAGAGTTCCTTTTATGAAATGCTTTCATTGAACACAAATTCGTACAGATGGGGCATAGTTTGAGCAGCTCTTACGCTGCTAGTTTGACGGCCTTGTTCTCAGGGATGATGATGTGTGTTTTTGCCTGATAGCTCTACCATAAGAGGTAGAAAATATACAAAAGGCATGTCAACCATGCAGATCTTCTGGTAGCATGGGTCCTATTGTGGTGCGTCCTTATCTTTGGGGGGCAAAGTTGGGGGCTCAAGCAGTAGAACACGTTTGGACTGGGTGGCTCTTTCTCCTAAGCACTGAATTCACTTCTAAGAGCACCGGAGTCTAGATCTACAGGGACTATTTTTAAATATTCCCAGTATGTTGGGAAGGATGGAGAAGCTGACTCAACAAAAAAGGAATCTACCGCACTTTGGATTAAAGTTCCCATGGGATAAAAGGGATATATCTGGAAGCTTCCTATTCTGTGTAGTTTCAGGGTTCTCACACAGCCTCTAATCACCTACATATTTAAGGCATGATTATTTTTTTTAACACAGTGGATTTATGAAATTCACAAATAGCAATTAAGGTGAGATTCTTCTTTAAAATAAATTCTTATGCTGCAGCTTGACTTATCTCAGTTTTATCTGACTTATAATTATTCCATATATTAGATGGTCTCAGTCACTAATTCCCAAAGTATAATCCTAGAAATAAAAGTTCCACAGTCTATTAATAAGCCTTCTTTGGAAAAGGGTTCCACGTGCAAATAGATTTGAGAAATGCCAGGCTAAGCCACGCTCAGCAGATTTCTTGATGGTAAGACTTAATGTGATTTGTAAACCTTAGATGGGGAGAATATGAGGCTTTCCTTGAATGGACTGGTCAGCTTTCTTTCCAGGGAGCGTCTTGTGGGACCTTGTTCTAAGAACTACACTTGGGAAGCACTTGTCTGTAGGTTTATGTTTGCAAACACTTTATCCGAGGCAAAATGGACAAGTTTTACAAAGGAAAAGCAGACATAGGGAAGCCTGAAGACTACCAAGGGGTTTATTTTAGACATTAAAAAAAAATAATAATCTAAGACCAAAAAAGCAACAGGCAGATCTAAGGCAGTGAATGAACACATTATAAGAAAATACATTTTACAATAATTTTTTCAAAGTGCACTGAGGGGGGCGCCTGGGTGGCTCAGTGGGTTAAAGCCTCTGCCTTCAGGTAGTGATCTCAGGGTCCTGGCATGAGGCCGCATCCTGGCTCTCTGCACGGCAGGGAGCCTGCTTCCCCCTCTCCCTGCCTGCCTCTCTGCCTACTTGTGATCTCTCTCTCTCTGTCAAATAAATAAATAAAATCTTTTTTTTTTTTTTTTTTTTTTTTTAAAGTGCACTGAGGGGACGCCTGGGTGGCTCAGTCCTTGGGCCTCTGCCTTCGGCTCAGGTCTTGATCCTGGAGTCCCGGGATCCAGCCCTGCAACGGGCTTCCTGCTCCACCCAAGGCCTGTTTCTCCCTCTCTCACTCCCTCTGCTTGTGTTCCCTCTCTAGCTGTGTTTCTCTCTGTCAAATAAATAAAATCTTGGGGCACCTGGGTGGCTCAGTTGGTTGGGCTACTGCATTTCGCTCAGGTGATGATACCGGAGATCCAGGATCGAGCCCCATGTCGGGCTGCCTGCCCGGCAGGAAGCCTGCTTCTCCCTCTCTCACTCCCCCTGCTTGTGTTCCCTCTCTTGCTGTGTTTCTCTCTGTCAACTAAATAAATAAAATCTTAAAAATAAATAAATAAAATCTTAAAAAAAATAAAGGTGCACTGAGGATTCCAATTTGGGAAAATATAAAGAGGCAGCTAAAATAACACCATTCTCAGGCACAATTTAGTGTAAGGATCTCATTAAGATTCACGTTCTGAAAATGTTTTATTTCTAAAATAGGCTTGGGCCTTTTATGTATAATTTAATAATGGAAACCATAACAACAATAATGTATCGATATTAAGAGTTTATCCTCTTGAACGAATAAATTGGGTCATCGTCAAGCAGTTTTATTTAATGGGAATCCACGAGGTACTTTCATAGTGAGAAATGGCTCTTCTCCTGTTAGAAAAGAACGCTGAAAAGAACACGCTTCGTTTCACACAAGAACCGGAGTGTGCCCCCAAGAATTGGCAACGTATTAGCTATCCCTCGCCCCGCATTGGTGTTGGCACGCATCATCCAATCCGGTAGTCTAGGAGCAGAGCAGCGAGTTCGTGTTCTAAGCAAGGCGGGTCTACAGCCTCTCCACTCTGCAGCAGGGGCTAGGGCTGAGTGAAGAAAAAAAACAGAGCTGCTTGCTCTCTGCTCTGCGGTTCCAGCTGGAAAAGTCTAGGAGACGTCCAGCAGGTCTCTGATTTAGGGCTTTTAAATAAGCGTCCATAGTTAGATCATCACTCAAAAAGCAAGAACACTAAGTGTGCCTAAATGTAGGAATTCTTTCTGCTGAGGGTAATAATACTGAAGTTCTAATTTTGACTCCCCGTTGGTGATAGGCGTCTGGTTTTAACATCTGACTGATGGAGAAGGCTCGAGTCGCGGCGGCGGCGGCAACGCCTTGGAGACCCATCTCAGATACCCCTCTCTTTCTCAGCCAGCGTGGGTCTGAAGCAAGGACAGGGGATTTGTTGGTGATGGGTTTCTAGAGCCCCAGAGGAAGGAAATCCAGAACTTCCTTTGGGGAGAGATCGTAACCTTTCTAACAGGTACCATCATCAGGACAGTAATTCTTGAAATGTGTAAATAAAAGTCGCGCTAAAAATAGCAGTGCCGGCGGGACCGCGCACCTAATGGATTTCTGCAGTATGAATGCGATTCTCCCCAGGCAGCCGCGTGTCTGATAAGCATCTATTCATTTTCAGTTTTCTTTTTGCAAGAACTCGCCCCCCAGGGGGAGCCAGCCCGCTCAGCCGAACCTGAGGGGCACGGCGGGTCCGGGGGCTCCCTCCAGGGCGCGCGCCGCGGGGACCCTGGAGCGGGGAGAGCCGCGGGGCTGCGCGGGCCCCGGAACCGCGGCGCCGAGGGGTTTCATCTAATATTAATTGTTTTAACCTCTGGTGGTTGAAGCGGTTTTATTGGCAGGAAGAAGCCGGCAGTGGCGCATTAGGGGCGAGGGCTTCAGGTTGCGCTCACAGGGGAAACAATGGGCTGGAATTTGAGAAAACAAACCCAAGATGTTAATTAGCTGCTTGAGGCACTCCGGGCACTTTGCCAATATTAACATAGACTACTTGTAAACTCCCGAGGGCTGGGGCTCCGTTATTTGTTTGGTACGCTTTTTATTTATAATGCATTGTGGTGTCATTTTCAGTTTTAAATAATTTCTTGAGAAAGTGTTTGGGGGGAAGGAGTGATCAGTAGAGAGAAAGGAAATTTTTTGCTTCATCACACTGTGTTCTTCTCTTCTGCATTTTTGCAGACTTCCACGGATCTCAGAGAAAACCATCTATTTTAAAGAGGAACAAGGTGATAAGTAAAATGAAACAGACTAACAGAGGGAAGGGCTGATGGCTCTCCTTGACAGTTTCTTGTCGTGGAGTCCCTGCATTCTTTATCCTGGTGAGCTAGGTGGTGTTCTCACCGCGCTGCAGGTGAGGAAGTGTTTCCCCCGCTGGCTGACTGCGGAGGGGCCTGCAGACTCCGACTTCCTAGCGGGGACCTCGAGGGGAGCCTGTGGCCGTGGGTGCCCTGAAGCATGGATTCGGAGCATCAGCAGCCTGCCTTTGAAACCTTGGGCCGCGTGATTTGAGCGGGTTATTTGACCCAGCTCGATTTCCGTTTACACCGAGCTCCTGGGTTTGCTGGAAGACTTGAGGCCGCTCCCCCGAGCTAGGCAGGAGCTCGGGCGGGGGTGGGGGGTGGGGGCGGTGCTGAAGGAATGCACAATCGCGGGAGCCTGACTTCTTTATCTCTCAGTGAGCGGTGACTTCTGCCCCACAGTCTGCAAACGGCCTGTAAAACTGGGCGGTAAACAGGTCGTTGAATTAGTCTCTGGGTTCGGATCGGGAAAAGGTTCGAATCCTAGCTCTGCCCGGCTGATTGTGTGATCCTAGGCCAGTTAACTAAGTGCGGTTGGCTCACTTACTGCCTGTGTAAAATGAAGATTGGAGGGACCAGTTTGGGAAGCCATTACATGGAGATATAGCACCTCGCGAGGGCAAAAATCATCGTTACTCTTATTTCCTTCAGATACCAAAGTGGAGCGTTTTCTCCTCTAGTTTCATAGGCTAATGGTTCCAGAAGAGAACTGTTGGATTTCTGCCTTACTATTCTGCTGTTCACACCTCCATTTTCTTTCTCATGGTCTTTACCTTTATATAAGCATAGACACTATTTCATTTTTTTTTTTTCTTACTGGGTCCCAGATTTTGTTCTATAATGTCCTTTCGCCTCTTTTTTGACTGAGGGAGACACTGGATGGCTGACTCCTGTGGTATTCACATCCCAGTATAGTGAGTCAGGTGCTGGGGTGTGAGGGGTGTGAGGAGTGTAGGGGTATGAGGGTGTGGGGGGGATGCAGGGATCCAGACATCATAAAGAAGTGGAACTCCAAAAAAAAGATGGAAAGACAAAGAAAAAGTATTAGAAATCCAAGGCAGGGGGCACCTGGGTGGCTCAGTGAATTAAGCCTCTTTACTCTTGATTTCTACTTAGTCATCTTAGGGTTGTGAGATCAAGCCCTGCCTCCCACTCTGTGCTGGGCATGGAGCCTGCTTAAGATTCTCTCACTCCCATTTCCTCTGCACCCACCCTCCAAATAAATAAAAAAAGAAAAAGAAAAGAAATCCAAGGCAGAATGAGGTGAGTGCAGATAAGGAGCTGGCCAGGTGGGCTGTTCTAGGAGGTGTCATAAATGTGGTAGGTCTGAGATGCGCAGAATCCCTGGAAGGATGGATTGGAGAGAGAGAGAGAGAGCACCAGGAGAGAAGGAACAGCAGCCTGAGTAAAAGTAGAGGGGAAACAGTGAAAGGTGGGTTTGGGAAGCATGTTTTCCTTTCAGGAAAGGGAGCTGGTTTAAGGGAGCAGTGAAGGCCAGAGCCAGGGCTGACGCTAAGTGAAGGGGACTGGTGGTGGGGGTACTAGGAACAAGGTGAGGTTTTCCAGGGTCAGATGAGGGTGAAGAACAGTTTTATTAATGTTTTTGTAAAGTGTGAGAGGTGAAAGGTAAGAACGTTGTGGCTGCCTGGATTCTGGGTGGGGACTGACATTCCAAAGGGCATCTAGGGGGCTGCTGGGGTGATGCTTCCCCTGGGCTATGGCCCAGTGGGGCGATGATAAAAGAATGGGGGCAGGGAGAAGTGAGGAGGGACTTGTGTTTTCATTGTTTTGGGGCTTCCTGTGTCCGGGAACCTATTTTCTCAGAGAAATGGTATTAGACAATGTGTCCAGGTTCTAAAATGAACTCATAAAGCCCATTTAATCCACAATGTTTTACATCATATCAAAGTACATAAAGCCTATTAATCCACAATGTGTCATTGCATACCACAATACAATTGGTAGGAATTACCAAGACCATGTCTGAGAATTTAATGTCTGTGGGAAAATTCATTGCAAATTCTAACTAATGGGTTAGGAAAATGATGGTCAGCTGGGGACTCTCTGAAATGAAACAGTTACACTGTGTGCCCAGGGAATGTTTACCTGGGGGGCACGTGTTCTGTTGCAGACCACTAGAAATCATGGGAGTTGGCAAATGAGAAAAGAAATTTCTTTCTAGTAGCTTATGTTATGCTCTAAGCTTTTTATGGTTTAGAATTTAAAAGACACGGCAAATATTATTCTTCCTTTACATTTGCAAATAAATTTTTTAAAAAAATATTTTATTTATTTATTTGATAGAGAGAAACACAGCGAGAGACGGAACACAAGTGGGAGGAGTGAGAGAGGGAGAAGCAGGCTTCCCAGCGAGCAGGGAGCCCGATGCGGGGCTTGATCCCAGGTCTCCGGGATCATGACCTGAGCAGAAGGCAGTTGTTTAACCAATTGAGCCACCCAGGTGCCCCTAAATTTTTATCCTTATAACTGAAGAGAGAATATACTTCATTGACAGCATTTGTTGTCAGTGATGGTTATTGATCATTGGCCTTTTAAACTGGTCTGGGGATGGTTTTCCTGTCCTGGGATTTTAGAATCAATGACTAGTACAGTTATGAGAAGTCACTCTTAGACATCTGTCTGGATAAAAACTACAAAGAACTCAACCATGGAGTATTTTAAAAAGTGAATCCTTTTGAATAGATATCAATGTCATTTCTTATATTACTGTCACCTTTGTCATTGTCATAATAATCAGCAGTGATATCATGCTGTTTCTTCAATGCTTACTGTGTGCCCAGGACGCCCTTTGAGAACCTCGACCTTAGAGTACCTATTACCATTTTGCAGCAAAAACTAGTTTTTGCCAAACAGTGCCCCAAAGAACTGCATTAGCCGTCATCTAAGACTTTTTTTTTTGGTCAGTCATCAAACACAGACCAAACACTGTGCCAGACATTGGGAAATCAGGTCTGATGAAAATGAATCCCTGTTGCTCTCTGGGGCCTGCCTCAGAAACAAGATGACGAAGGTGACGTCATCTTCGGAAAGGGTCGCCGTAAGACGCACACATTGTGCCACCGCTATGGCTCGAAGGCCTACCGCCTTCAGAAGTCCACCTGTGGCAAATGTGGCTATGCTGCCAAGCACAAGAGAAAGTATAACTGGAGTGCCAACGCTAAAAGGCAAAACACCACTGGGACCGGTCGATTTTTAGGATGAGGCACCTAAAAATTGTATACCGCAGATTCAGGCACGGAGTCCGCGAAGGAACAACACTAAGCCCTAGAGGACAGCTGTTGCAGCATCCGGTTCATCTTAAGGATTTCAATGATCAGTCACACAATAAACGTTCTGGTTTTAAAAAATAAAATAAAACAAAACAAAATAAAATAAAATAAATCCCTGTTGTCCTAGAACTTAAAGCTGGAAAGCTACATAATTAAGCTAATAATTGAGTAAATCGTTCTGGGTACACAAAGAGCTATGCACAGGTAGTTCAGAGTATAGAAGCATAATGGGAGGGGATCTCTTCTCAGGGGAGAGTGGTCAAGAAGGGTTTTTATAGACAAGATGGACAAGGCAGGAGTTAGCCAGGGGAAAAGAAGGTACATGAGCTCACAGAGGGGGTAAAATATAGGGAGGTGGAGGGGTGGGTGAGAATGTGGTGTTCAAAGAACTGAGAGGGGTCAAATACAGTTGGAGGTGAGAAATTGACTGAGAAACTGCTGGAGATGAGGCTGGAGAGATGATAGGAGTCAGGCTTCCTGAAGGAGCTGATCTCATTGCTGAGGGCATGGGGAAGTCATTGAAAATTTTGGAGCCAAGAATAATGAAATTTGTATTGTCTGATCAGGTTTATATTGTAAAAATTGTCACTTTGCCAGTGGAGAATGGACTGGAGGAGTCAAGAATAAAAGGGATGGGTAGATGTGTCCAGGTAAGCTCTAGGGGATCTGGACTAGGGTAGTGACATTGAGATCAAAAGGAACTAAGATTCACCACGGTCCATGTTATACCAATTCTGAAATGTATACATGTCATATTTTCATCTCTGAAATTGTGATAAAGCTTAGATTTGGTGGAAGTTTTTTTCTTAGAGGCCCACAAGACAATGGTGCATCCAATAACCAATGGCCTCTGATGTTAGATGAGATAGGGCGTGCAGAAGGTCAAATCTGCTGGCCTTGATGGAGGCATGGCTCTCATGGGGCTGGGGGCGTGAGCAGCCGGTTGAATGGTGGGGCTTTATGAATACAGTTTTATTCTTCCGATTTTTTTTTTAATTTGGCAAAGTCCAAGTGAGAAAAACCATTGGTTACTATATCCGAAGAGTTGATTTGCCGATTCTAAAGCTTGTAAAGTAAGATATCTAGGGTTTAATTGTTGACATGAATTGTTGATATTAAATTGCTTTTGCTAATTTTATTAAATGCTGTTTTACCAATTGCCAGTACTAAACAGGTTTCACGTATAGATGCATTTCCCAGTTTGATCTCTCTTGATCTCCCTTTAAGGCAGTATATTTACATTTCCTGCTGTACTTAGCATTCTTTTTTTTTTTTATTGTTACTAAATTTTTTTTTCCATTGTTCCAAGATTCATTCCCCATTCCCAACACCCAGTGCTCCACGCTCTAGGTGTCCCCAGTACCCACCACCAGGCTCTCCCATCCCCCCACCCCCCTCCCTCCAAGTCGCTCAGTTTGTTTCTGTGTCCAAAGTCTCTGTTGTTTCGTCTCCCTCCCTAGATTACCCTAGTTCCCATTTACTTTCCTTCTCCCACTGTTCTCCAGGTTACCCCTCATGCACCGCAAGTAAGTTAAACCATGCGATACTTGACTTTCTCTTCCTGGCTTATTTCACTCAGCATAATCTCTTCCAGTCCAGTCCATGTTGCTACAAAAATTGGATATTCGTCCTTTCTGATGCAGGCGTAGTATTCCATTGTATATATGTACCACATCTTCACATGCACAAGGGCACCCACATGCTCGGGGGCCGCCCACACGCTCGGGGGAACGCTCACGTTCAGGGGAGCCCACACGCTCGGGGGAGCCTGCACGCACGGGGGCACCCGCACGCTCGGGGGAGCCCGCACGCTCGGGGGAGCCCGCACGCTCGGGGGCGCCTGCACGCTGGGGGAACGCTCACGTTTGGGGGAGCCCACACGCACGGGAGCTCCCACACGCTCGGGGGCGCCCACACGCACAGGGGCGCCCACACGCTCGGGGGCACCCACACGCTTGGGGGCGCCCACCCCAGAATTCATGCTTTCAATTATATTTTAATTATTCTTTGCCTGTTGATGCAAAGTTAAACATTCTTTCTTTCTGGAACTAAGACTACTAACGGAAGCCAGCCGACAGCAGCAGGAACTGTTCTGTGCATGAAGTGCAGTTGCAGAGAGCTGTATAGCGAAGGTATTGTGGAACTCTTTGCGCTCCTCCTGGCAGAGTGGCTTCTATTTCTGGTGAACAACCTGGTCTGGAGGCGCTCTCCTGGCTCCCAGCCTCTCCATCTCGTATTCTTTTTCCTTTCTCTGGGACACTTTTCCCAACGCTTCAGTGGATCCATCTGTCCACACTTCCTGCCACCAGGACCATTCACCCATTCTTTCATGCAGCAGAATTTAGGAAGCGCCCGGTGGCCGCCGCCATGTTCACCCAGCCTCCCCATTTGGGGTTTCGCATTGGAGTGTTGTCTTCCTGAGCTTCTGGCTTGCTTTGTGGGGGCGGGGTCTGCGGGGCTGTTTTTGGTCTCTTCTACCTGGGCTGCGTCTCTCCGCCCCCTTGCTAGAGGCTGGTCTCCATGGTAACCAACTCATCAGGTTACAATTCTCTGGTAGC
>PITA01002696.1:124862-155299 GCA_004023965.1 Spilogale gracilis | reverse complement strand
TTTAAAAGAGAGAGATCACAAGTAGGCAGAGAGGCAGGCAGAGAGAGAGGAGGAAGCAGGCTTCGTGCTGAGCAGAGAGCCCAATGCGGGCCTCGATCCCAGGACCCTGAGATCATGACTTGGGCTGAAAGCAGAGGCTTTAACCCACTGAGCCACCCAGGCGCCCCCAAATAGTATGTTCTTACAATGAAATTAAGCCTTTTCTCCTACCCTCCATCTTGAATCTTACTCCCCAAAGGAAAGCATGTTACGCCCTTTCTATTTTGAAGGCTCCTAGTGGTTTCCTCCCTACACTAAATGATGTATTTACACCTCCATTTCTTGATTTATTGACCACAGATATTATCTATTGATTTCCCACTAGAAAATATAAAGAGTTATATTCACACCATACCCAATGTGACTTCCTCTTCTCTTCTCCGCTTTCACACTTATGTTTTAGTTCTATCAGTTGCATTTATGAGTTTAAGTAATACACGTCTTGTTTCATCTACATCAGGTCCTTCCTGCTCTACAAAAGGAACGCGCAAGCACACCTAGATATCCTTCTACTTTTTGTCTACTTTTCCACACTCCTCCCTGTCATCTGGGCCTCTATGTCTTCATTATTCAGACTGACAACATTTCCATTGTACTGGGCATCCTCAGGTCTGTCCTGCATTATGTAGCAGGGACTGTAGGTGTCCACAAGGACCACACTGGCTGTGTATGCGAGTCAGCTGGACCTAGAGTCTTGGCAGGGGTAGCCCTGATGGCTGTACTGAACCAGGCATAATGGGTCCAACTTAAAAACATTCCAGTTTTTAGGGATGCCAGTGTCCTGGGATTGAGCCCCACATCGGGCTCCCTGCTTGGTGCAGAGCCTATTTCTCCCTCTCCCTCTGCTTGCTGCTCCCCTTGCTTGTGCTTGTATGTGCTCTCTCTCTGTCAAATAAATAAATAAAAATATTTTCTAAAATTCCAGTTTTTTTAAAAAAAATTCTGTATACTCAAACCAGCTGCATCTGAAGTTGTGTTTGTGCTAGGTGGCCAGTTTGTAACTCTCATAAAAGTCATCATAAAAACTGAATGCCAGTGAGCAGTGATGGTACACAGTGACGGCCACCCAATACTCCATTTGCTCTTCTATGTTTCCATCTTCCTCACTGTCTACTGGGAAGAGAACTATGACTGGTTCCAGCCAATGAAATGTGAGAAATCTTGTAAGTGATTTTTGGGTTGAGATAGTGAAAGCCCAGTGAAATTTACTGAACTTCTTTCTGCTGCTGTAGCTGAAGCCAACTGTTCAAGATGGCTCAGCTCCAAAGTTGAATAGTCTCTGTCACCTGGGTCCCCAAGGAACTAGGGGGAGCAGAGTCCTGTGCTGACCTGCTTAGACCATGGGGGTGACCAAGAAATAACCTTTCTGTCAATGAGAGTTAATGAGAGTTGGGGTTGTTACCTCAGCATAATCTAATCCATTGGCATTCATTTGGCATTTACATTAATATTTCTGTGAAAATATTATTCACTGCATAGCCAGAAAGTAAGAATTATGCCTCTCTCAGATGGATCAAATGCCACGATTATTTTGCCACTTGAAAGACAGTCTTGCTATGCTCTAGATCAAATGTATTCTTTATTCCACACTCAAGCACAACCCAGAAAACATGATAAATTTTATTTTGATTCAAATATAGACCATTCATATTTTGGGCACCTTGGTGGCTCAGTGGGTTGGGCAACTGTCTCTTGATTTTGACTCAGATCATGATCTTGGGGTTGTGGAATTGAGCCCCATGTTGGGCTCTGTGTTCAGCGAGGAGTCTATTTGAGAGATCCTTGTCCCTTCGCACCACTCATGTTCTCTAAAATAAATAATTTTTTTAAGAAAACAAGTGCAGACCTTTCACTTCTTGTGTGAAAATTTTTTTCTGAAATTTTATTTATTTCTTTCTAGAGAAAAGAATAATTTGGTTTCAGTGTAACTTCAGATCATTAGGCCTTCAATTATTTATTACATGGAATCCATTTTCTTCACAGAAATAGAATTCCAGAAGCATCACACCATCTGCTCTTATCTGGACCATTTATTCTTTAGGTTTATCACACAGTTATTATCTTGGATATTCACATATCTCATAGGTTAGTTGTACAGGTTCCTGGATCTCATGAACTCCTTTTATTTCATCTTCTTTATTTTGCAGGAGTACATCCTCAAGTAACTTCCTCAGGGAGAATGTTTAGGAGAGAAATGTTCTCTGCCTTTGGATTTTTGAAAGTGATTCTATTTATCCTTCACTACTAACAATGGCTCTAGGTTCAACACATTTTCCTTCAGGGCTTTGGAAGCAAACTTTGCATTTGGATCAATGGACCAATCACATATCACCCTGCCTCTCACGCTGAACACAGCTATGAAATTCATATAGAATGAATGGTGTAGCTACTTGAGGACTCTAAAAAGTGAATAGAAGCAGGCAGATCAGGGAAGAAGACCAGAATTAAAGATACCACCAAACCAGCAGTACATTTCCTACTTTTCCTCTGGTATCCCCAGGCCTTGGCAGAGAGAGCTCCACGAGAGGCCATCTGATTCTGAATCAAGAATGGAAGAAGGAACTCAGCATAAAAAGAGAGTGGGAAATTCCTTTTCTTCTTACTTTTCTCTGTTCTGTGTGTTTCAGATTCCCCTGTCATGTCAGCAGTACTATTAGGAGTCCCAGATATTTAAAACTCTGAGGCAGAAAAACATTCCCCTCCAATCAGAGGAGAATGTGAGGCAAATTCCCATTGCTTTCTTTCCTTTCTGTCCTCTCTCTTCTTGTCCCCAGAAGTGGGTCCAGTTGCAAATAGGGTAAGACAGAGTGGAGAAACTAAAGCCCACCTTTCTCATCACAGGACCAAGAGAGAAGGTCCAGGGACCTGGAAAGTACCAGGAGGACCTCAAGAAAGCAACCCCATAAAAGTTGTTTATCAAATCCCAGGATGTCCCTGAACTTTGTGTGCGTGGATCCAAGTCTAAAGAATGAGCCCAAAACCTTGAGAATTAAATTACAGGTACAGTTTACTACCAGGCAGTTCCCCATGCTGTCACTGGATGGTACAACAGGAACTGATCCACGTAGCATGGCAAAGACCTTGAAGTAGACCTGAGATTGAAACAACAACCCACTGAAGGCCAGCTGGAATGTACAGCTTGAACTGAACCAGGTTATCTGCCTGAACAAACTTCCCCAAATGATTTAAACCAAGAACAGAGACTAAAGCCATCATATTCATAATGCCCAGTATGTAGTGCAAATTATTCAGCATATGAAGGATGAAGAAAATCTCAACTCCCATGGGAAAATATAATTAATGAGCTTCAATGCCAAGAAAACACAGGTATTGGAATTATCCTGCAAAGATTTTAAGCATCTATTATAAAAAAATTCAATAAATAGAAAGGTAAATTATATCAGAAAAGAAATATAAGATATAAAGAATCAAGTGGAAATTATAGAACTAAAAACACAATAACAAAATTAAATAGCAGAATGGAAATAACAGAGGAATGAGTAAGTGAGCTTCAAAAAATATTGTTGGGGTGTCTGGGTGGAACAGTCCATTTAGCATCCGTCTCTTGGTTTCAGCTCAAGTCATGATCTCAGGGTTGTGAGATCAAGCCCCATGTTGGGCACACTCTGGGTTCAGTATGGAGTCTGCTTAAGACTCTCTCCCTCTCCCTCTTCCCCTGCCCCCACTCTCTCTAAAATAAGTGAATCTTTAAAATAAAATAAAATAAAATAAAATAAAATAAAATAAAATAGGTTGTTAAAAAATTATCAAAATTAAGCTACAAAGATAAAAGATTGGGGGGAAAATTTAAGGTCCTTTTGGGACAATAACAAATTTCTAATATTCATGCCATCAGTACCCCAGAAGAAGAGGAAAAATATGATAAAGAGTTGAAAAATTATTTGAAGAAATAATTGCTGCAAACTTCTCTAACTGGGTGAAAGACATACACCTACAGATTCAAGAAGGTCAGCAAACCCCAAACAGGGTAGGGTGAAGAAAAATCCACCCTACAAACATCATAATCAGGGGGAGTCAGTGTAGAGGATAGAAGACACCTAACACTAAGCCAGAATTCAGAGATCAAAGAGACGAAAAGTAGCCAGAAAAGAAGCCTGAGAAGTGGCCAGTGAGGAAGGAGAAAATCAGATGAGCAAAGTGCTTTAAAGAAGGGCAAGTGATCACCATATCAGAATGCTATAATGTGTCACAAGGATTGAGGATTAAGAACTGAGCCTTGAATTGTTTTTAATATCTAAGTGAATAGTGACTTTAAGAATATCAGTTTTGAGGAATGGGGGACCCAACTGTAGAGGAGTAAAAAAAAAAAAAAATAGAAGAGAGAAACTGTACAGAGTATAGCCATTCTTCCAAGGGGAACTTACTCTATAAAGGGAAGAAGGAAACAGAGGCAAAAACAGAGGCAATTGCTGGAGGAAGGTGGCGGTGAGAGTGGTCTGGTTGAGCTATTTGGGAATGAGCAGTGAGAGAGGGAAGACATGCTAAGGGGAGAATAGGGAGGAGGATGGGGTCTGCACCACACTGATGGGCTGGCTTTAACTCTGAGTACAGTTTGGTGCAGTTACCTCACAGAAGGCAGGGTATCTGGGCATATGTAAGCAGATGGCTTCCAGTGCTGGTAGGTGTGTGGGGAAGTTCTCTTCTGTTGCTGCCATTGTGCCAGCTGAGAGACTGTAGGTGAGGCACTGTAGAGGATTGAGAAGACAGGGAAGGATGTGAAGTAGTGGTCAGGTGAGTGGGAAGAAAATATAATAGGGTACAAGGTGGCCTCAAGGGCCCACTGGAGGCTGGTGATGACCATTTTAAATGAGGCCAGTCAGTGTGATTGCATGTTTTTTCTCTATTTATCATTTTTGCTCTCAAACACCATTAGCGTGTAGTGTGGATTATTGTCATTTTTCTTGTGTTAGACATTTCTTGTGTTAGTATTGCCTTTTAGTCTAAGAACTAGGATTTTCTTGGGCTCTGGGAAATATTTATTTTATAATTTCTTTGATAATTTCCTTCTCTTTCTTACTCTCTCTCTCTCTCTCTCTAATTCTCTCAATCTCTCTCTCTCCCTTCTGTACTGGGAAGTATCTATGACTTAATCTTCCAGCTCTTCTACGAAATTTTTTATTTTGGCAAACATATAATTTTGATTTCTACAAGAACTCTCTTGTTCTTTAATTATATCTATTTCATAGACTGGTTGTTTGGGGGTGATTGTTTTTTGGTGGGGTTTTCCATCTTTTAAATTTTTAAAATTTTACTTCTAATGAGAGAAAGTTTAATGTAGTGGTTGAAAGTACAAACTCAGAAATCAAACTGGTTGAGTTCAAATCTCAGCCCTCAACTCTGCCACTTGCTGGTTGTGTGAGCCTGAGAAAGTCATTTAACCTCTCTTTGTCCAGCTTTCCCATCTCCAACATGGGGATGATGGTAAGAGGTACCTCCCATGATATTTGAGGATTCAGCGGGTTAATGCATGTGAAATGCTTCCAACAGTGCCTGAACCAGAGAATGCGAAGGAAGTCCTCAGTCATGGTGATGACAGTGATGGTGCTGATGATGGCTGTGATTGACACAATGCGATCTTCAGCTTCTATGGGGTTGTTTGCATTTAGAAAGTTTCCTCCTTTTTTCTGAGTTAACTGTGGTTCCTCCCAGTCTGCTGTTCGATTTGTTTACCTTGGTCTTCATATTTCCCTCAGATGCTTTTCTTGGTATATTTGGCATTCTGGGGTTGTACATTAGGATTTGAAATCAAGGACCTAGTTGACTGTCCATGTAGCTGTTGTGTATTTAAGTCTTTTTCCCTGAAGGGCTTCCTTGAGTGAGAAGAAGGCCGTAAGACAGAGCTCTTCAATGGCAGGCTTTGTTTTGGGATACAACTGAAAAGTCATCTGTAAGGTGGGAGCCCGATGAGGAGGCTTATGGGGTTCCAGTGCCCACACTGAAAGTCCTAGACTGCCTACCTTCTGGACAAGATGAGCCCTGTGCTAAGCGAGCGGGCAAGGGAGACACTTCTTCCGGATCCCCCCACCCCCCTTCTCCCCACACCTGTGGACTCTGAGCGAGCCTCCTTTTGTCCTGCCAGAAAGATTGGCTTCCAATGCCTCCGCAGCTGTCACCTGAATGTATTCTGGGATTTGGCTCCTCACTCTGTTCCATTTATCAACGCATTTTCATCAAGGTCTCATTTTCCAAGGGTTTCGTTGAAATCTCTGACCTCACTCCCTATTCCCTTTATTATTATGGGTTTACTCACTTTTGTATTCCTTTAGCATTACTTTAATGGGGTCTCCAGAGAGATAGGAGGTTAATTCATTGCCTCAGTGTGCCATTTCGAACCAGAAACTCTATATGTTTCTTAGGTAGAACAGTTTGGCATTCTCTTTGTGTTTGTGCCTCTTTCCAAAAGATACCCTCAATGCATCACCTCCGCACACAAAGTGGCTTCTCAAAGGTATTTTTCTAAAGAAAGACAATTTCTTCCCTCAGAAGAATGCTGGTGTGATATATTTAAATAACGTTTTCTTCCCAACTTGCTCTATGCAAACCACTCAAGATGGCACGTGATTTATGGTAAGTGTTCAATAAATATGATTTCCCCTTCTCCTCTTTGTCATCTTTGCGGGCCAGCACTACTCAGTTCTAATCACATTCTGCCAACACTCTTGCTCTCATCTGAATACATTTATAGACTTATGTTTATTTCTGGATAGGTTTGTATATATATGTATCTCTTTATATGTGTTTCATCTTGTTTGTCTGCATTCCTTTTAAGGAAAATGATGCCCAGAGGTGTTGAATGACTCACTCAATAATGTAAAAGTAAAAAGGGGTTAAGCCAAGCTTGGAACCATACTGTTCAGCACATGCCTGGTGCACTTTCCACTGGGTCACCCTACCTTCTGAGAATGTGTGGTTGGGTTACCCCATCCTCCTCCTTCTCCAGCCATTCCTCTTCCAGAGTTTCTGGAATTAAGACAAGAACCAAAGACTGTCTTAACCCTAAAGCTAATGCAAATTATTCCTTAGGAATTGCCCTACCACCCCAGCACTGCCTTGGAGGGCTTTATGCTGAGCTCAGTGCTCAGCCCTTGCAAAGGCTCAAGAATTTAGCTTGGGGGTCTACAGTTAGGCTGCTTGAGAATTCTCTGCTCCTATAATTCTCAGGAAACTCGAGGAGACTCATATTTCAAGGCCACCATTAGGTTAAATGGGCATCTGTGGGCCAGCATGAGAACCAAATCATCAATCATTTTTGATGGGAAAATGTGTTCCCAAGTAATACACAAGCAATTCATGAATGAACTACATCTCATTTATAGGTCTGCTTATTCCCTGAAGCAGGGCTTAAGGCAGGTGAAAAAGGAACAGAAATGGTGACCCTACAATACCTTTGAATATGCTTCCTTGCTTCCTTCCTTTGCCTCCTCCACCTTTAGGCTGCAATTTTAGATTACTAGGGGGAATTTAGAAAGAAGTAGGAAAGAAAGATGGAGGAAAAGAGATAAGGGGATCTTTAGAATCATGTATGCCCTTTCACAGGAAGGTACCTAAATTAAACCTACTACAAGAACTAGAATTCTGCTGCCTTTCAACCTTAAGCACTGATGACAGGACTGGCCCCCAGACCCACCTCTGCCACGTAGGGGCTGCACTGGATGACCTCTCAAGGTCATTGCAATTCTATGAAGTATGAATTTAGTTCTGGAAGGCCCTACCAGATTTAGAGATAGTATTCCATTCAGTGGGGTCTGGGAAAGGGCGGAGTGGCCTATGTAGGCCCTCTCCCCACCTGCACTCTCTGGACACCCCCTCCCCTGCACAGAAAACCAGGCCCTTCTTGGCCATCCAGGGGAGCTCCGCATTCTGCCTTCTCAGCTCAACAGGCAGCCTTTTCTCTGTGGCGGCAGGAGGAACAAACTCACTCTCCCAGCCTGCCCCCAGCCACCACCCACACACACACAGTCTAATTAAATGTCCGTGGAGCTACAGTTGAGCTCCCTGTGCTCAGAAACCATGGCAAAGGGCGAGAGGCCCCCCTTGGTTAAAGGAAGAAGAATTCAAAGGGTATTTTTTTCAAGAGACCAACAAAACAGAAGGTGCTGCTTGTGCAACCTTTGATTTGGGAAAACATTTTTTTTTTCATTTTGTTTTAGGAAACAACTACAGAATGAAGGAAGAGGAAGGTGGTTACCCATGGGCAGAGTCGCCGAAGATCAGCAGGGGGCAGGATGTGGGAGAGGAGGGAGCTCAGTAAGTAGGAGGGCTTTGTCCCAATAAAATGTCCCATTCTTCAGGCTAGAGCAGAGCCTGAAGACAGACGCTCAGCTCCTCCCCTCTGGCAAATCTGAACTGTGTCAGATGAAGTGGGGAGGACCACAGTTGATTAAAGGATCGCAGAGATCCTTGTGTGCCCATGTCACACTCATCCCTCATTTATGAAATTCAAATCAGCCTCCTGGAAGGTAGATGCCTAGGCATGGGCCATACCCGCCAGGAACCAAAGTCTTGGGAAGAGGCCATGAGATATAGAGGGGCATCAGAGCTTGCAGCTGGCCAGGCTCTTTCAGAGCCTCAAGATATACAAACCACTGGGTCTTTGAAACACACATCTTTTTTGAGAGTCACCCACCTGGCCTCTTTGGAAAGAGCAGACATAATCAAGGCAATCTCAGAAGGCTCTAGCCTGCAGAAGGAGGAGGATGGCTAACACTGGCGGGACTGCAGATGACTTGGGATCATTTCCACGAGGCAAGGAGCATGTGGGAGAAACCACACCCCAGCCTGCGCCCGGGGCTTAGCAGAGAGCATAATGACAGAGAAGAGAGTGCATGAGTTAGGAGGGAAGGAAAGGAAGGAAGGAGGTAAAGCAGGTGAATAGATAAACAAGAGAAAGAAATCAAAATTAACTGAGTATCATCATATGCTCGACTTGTTGCAGCCTCTGGATGTAGCTATCGCAAAGATTAGGCAATGAACAGGCTAGACCCCAAATATTTACTCGCCGTCACAGTGAGAGGTGGAATCAAGATCTGGACTGGAATTTGTCTTAATTCCAAAGCTTACATTGTGGTTCCTTGGCAGTTTCCCCATCACCCCCAAATTCATCCCAAATCCCTCAATCTGACTCTATTTCAAGCATCACTTAATTGGTCATTATCTGGGCTCTGAATGGAAACACGTGAAAGTCCAGTCCACTAGCCATGTTTGGAACAATGATTCTGGAACATGACCGCACTGGGAAGGGGACCCAGGAGACAGACTCTCCATCCGTGAACATGTAGGACCATGGACGTCAGCACCCCATCTGTGTCCCTTCTGACAGCTCCAGGAGGCCTTCACATTTTTCAAGCTCCAGTCTCTTCCTTCCTCTGTGTTGGGCTATAAAATGTTCTCTTCAATTATTTCCCTACTTTTCGCTTCGGAACAGCCAAACCAGTAGTGCTGCTCTGTGGGTTATGTGCCGTATGTCGCTAGGCTATGAAATATTAAGCCTTCACAATAGGTCCGAAGTCAGCGACGCACAATCTTTTAATGGTTTAGCTACTCGGGCTGTTAGAAAGTGGCATAATATTGCTATTTTTAAATAAATGGGATCTGTATTAATGAGAGCCGACCTCTCTCGGCCGTGCAGAGCTGCTCCCTGCAGAGCTGCTCCCTGCATCGAGCCTCCACTGGGGACTTGGCATGAAAGGGAGGGGGGAACCAAGCGGTGCTTTAAATAATGCTCACAGATGCTAATCATCTTGGGGGGAGGGGCGGTGGATGGATGATTATTTGAGTGGATAATAGATTTCATCTTCAAAGAAGACTTAGAGTCTCGATATTGAGAAGGTGGGTGGCACGTGAGTATGTGGGGGGGGCGCGGTGTGTGCGGGTGCACACGCAGGTCTGTGCTCAGGGGTCAGACACCAAAGGGGAGCCTGTGAGAAACATGCAGGAAGCCATCTTGATCAGCTATCAGGACCATGGTGACCAAGGGACGATCCCCCTTGAACAGGGATCTATCAGGCTCTGGTACATCCATAGGCGGAAGACTCTAGAAATCTGGAAGTCAGCTCCTACCCTGGAGTCTGGCGGGCTGACATCTCATTGCCAGGCAACAGGTGTAAAAGAACAAGTCAGATTCAGTGGGGCCCCTTTGCTTCTTGAGACATAATATTGGCTTTGGAGATGCTGCTGAGGTCCTAATAGACCAGGGCGTCCCAGCCTCGCGGGACGTGCTTGCCAAGGCCCTCTGGCCCCTGGGGGCCCTGATAAAAGACACCCTCCTCAGTTGAACCCTGGAGCTAGAGCAGCTGAGCAGACTGGGATGGGCCAAGGGGTACAAGGAGGTGGGATATGGAGCAGAGGACTGGAGAAAAAGGCTTATGAGAGAGGAGGGAAGTACCTCTCCTGAAGAATTTGGCCAGGAGAATTTACAAGCACTAGCCAGCAAGTAGCTCTTTCACCAGGGCACATGAGACTCAGTCAGAAATGACTCTGACAGGGAAATCTCCAGAAAGAGATTTCCCTTCTTCCTTTTTAGTGGGCTAAACATTCTGTTTTTAATATATTTTAAAAATATATATGAGTTTTCTAGTTATGTAATGAGCAGCACAGTGACAATAGTTAACAATACTATATTATACATTTGCAAGTTCCTAAGATAGTAGATCTTAAAAGTTTTTAACACACACACACACACACAAATTGTCACTGTGTGAAGTAATAGATGGGTCACCTAGTCTTATTATACACGCTCACTCTCCCATCTCTCTTGGGCCCACACTTATTCTGTTCCCACCCTGGGCTTAGGGCCACCAGATTAAGCAATAACAGCAAACACATAATTTTTTAGTGTAAGTATTTCTCATGTGCTGGCTGGGACATACTTATCCTACAGATTATTCCTCTTGGATCTGAAATTCAATTTGACTGGCTATCCTGTCTATCCCGGGTAATCCACAGGGTTAAAGTGCTGGGGTAAAGCTTCAGAGAATGTCTCTGCGATTCTGCCAGTTGCTCACGCATCGAATACTTCCTGAGCGCCTGCAGTACAGCGTGGCCCGAGACAGCCTGGGAACCATAGGCATTGCGGCTGGGTCTTTCTCACTTCACAATATCCAGACAACAGATCATTATGTTGTACACCTTAAATTTGTGCAATATCATGTGTCATTTATAGCTCAATAAAGCTAGAAAACAATATGGAAAGTCAAGAGAGTCACTCAGTCTGTACCCCCTCTTATTAGTTATCTTTTGTTGTATAACAAAGGAGCCCCAAACTGTAGAGCAGCTCAAAATGCACCCAACGGCTTCTCTCAGAGTTACAGTCTGTGGGTAAACTGACGTCAGAAGGGACATCCCACCACTTTTTGTGAGATTTTAGTTGTTGGAAGGGAGTCAACAGGCCCAGCCCGCCATCAAGAGGAGGAGCTTACAACACAAGTGCATGAAGAAGTGGGGGCAGATTACAGCCTCCTAGAGACTTTCTCCTTCAACAACAAATTCCAGACTGTAGGACACAGAAGTCCTCTCAGGGAAGGACTGTGTCTTGTTCACCAGTGCATCCCCAGCACCTAGCATGGAGCAAGGAAGAGAGGTCCTCACCCCTCTTGTCCAACCAAGACCCAGCCTCCTAGAACCTAGTGGCCTGTGAGGGTATTTTCAGTTCAGCCGAAGCCATGGTCTGAGGTATAGAATGTCCCTAAGCTGGCTTTGGAGCCATGACTGACCCTCTCTATTCCCTCCCTTTCCTTACCCTGCACTCCACTTCCTCCACCTTCCAAGAGCTTCTTGGTAAAAGGAGAGGCCAGGGGACATCACAAGGCATGACAATGCATATCAGGAACGTGCGGAGGCAGGACTAGAAAGAAACAGAACAGAGAGGGAAAGAGAACAGAAAAGGAAAGCCCCCCACCCAGCTGCTAGTTTATTTAAAATAAGACACAAACATTTATTAAACATCTACTACACACTGGATACTTTCTCACATTTGTTCATTTAATCCTTACAAGTTTTCAAGGCATACATTTTTATTCTCTTTCTATAATTCAGGAAATTGAAATCCACAAAGGTCAAGTGACATGCTCAAGTTCCCACAGCTGATAAATAAGCTGGAATTCAAGCCCAGCCTCTGTAAGATCCCTTAGCGCTCTGAGCAGGCTAACAGACTGAAGATGATGGAGAGGAAGGCGTACCCGTTACTTGTCTACTTGCAACAAGAGTTGATATTACAAGGGTTGTAGGGTTTGTGGTGGTGTGGCTGTTTACAGTTAAACGGCGTATACATTACACAGGGAGGGGAGTGTAGTGAAGCTTGTTTCTATTACAGAAAACACAGACAAGTTGGTAAACAAAGGCTTAGAAGAGATATAGTCTCCTTATCCTACAGCTATACTTGGTTTGTGGTCAAAACCAGCCCCATCATGGTAAATCTCCCTCCCTGAACTCAGACTTGGTTTTGCATGACCTTGACTGAGTCTCAAAGTTGAAAATGAAGATATACACCTCATTAAAGGGCTCACAGGACCCCTCCAAGGATCTCAAGAGGAATTCCAAGGATGGCACAGTGACAGGCCTCCCTGAATAGAAGGACGTTGTCTCTCAAGAAAACTGAAGAAAGCTGGGGCACGTCCTTTTATGTGTAAAAGTTCTGGAATATCTGTTTTAAGAAATTCAATTTCTTTACTACAGGGCAATAGATCTAAATTCATGACAGGAGAGCGAGTCCTTGATCTCTTTCTATAGGGACTGAAATTGGAAGGAGGTTGGTGGGTTGAGGAGGAGACCGAGTGAAGGAAAGAACTTTACCATTCCGCCATGCCACTTTGTAGCCCCTTCCAAGAGACACACACACATCTCCTACCTGAATCTGGACACATTCTTGTTTTCTATTCATGACATTATTCTATTCTTATAAATACGAGGGCTTTTCTTCATCCTTCTCCTTGCACCACAGTCACTAATTTTGGTAAATTTGGTAAATTTGGTGGTGGTAGCCCATTGCCTCCTGAACATGCCCACTTAAAGTCTGGGTGGGTCTCAGCAGAAGCTTGAAATGATCTCATCCCAGGACTGGAAGAGACCTCCAGGAATCACTACCTGACTCCTCTCCGGGCGCCTGAGACTCTCCAGATGGGCTCAGCCCCAGCCTCTGCTCCCTTTGTTAGCGAGTTTTAGCACCCGGCTATTATTTTCTTGGATCTTACCAATTGCAATACAAATTTATGTATGCTGAGGCAAGAGAGCAAAATGCATTTCACAACAAGTAAAACACAGTGATAACTATAATAGATGACTAGGAAGCTTCTTTTTAAAACTTAGCAGAAGTTAGAAAGCCCACTAGTTTGGAAACAAATTATAAAGTAACCACTAGGTATTAGATGTGTCACGGATCTGTCACTACTTTGTTTGTCTGTTTCCTTAGCCCCACCCTCCCCCAACCCCCTGATTATCCTGTGCCACCAACAATCAAAGACGGAGAGGAAGGACAGAGGAGTAGAGGTCAGGAAACCTGGGGTCAAGTCTGAGCTTAGCCACTCTGTAACTTGTCAGCTCACAGTATCTGCACACACAGAACGAAGAGGCTGCGCTGGGTTCTAAGTCCCCATGCAGCTCTGCTTCTGTGCATGATCTGTACGCGCTGCTCTGACAAGGAGCTGTGATGCATTGCAATCACTGGGTTATGCCGTCCTTGTCAGGAGGAAGTGCCATGGCCCCCTCTGGGCTGCCACAGCCGCCATGGTTATGCAGAGAATTCGGGCTCTTAAAATTGGCAGGTGCCTTTGCTTAACTCGGAGCCCCCAGACGCTGGCTGTCAAGGGAGAGCTCAGAGCTGTTGCCAGTCCCTTCTGAATTGCTAATACAGGATAGCTGCAGAGTCCCTGCTGGAGGTTCCTCTACTACTGACCCCATCAGGGGCTGCTGCCATTGCACCAGCCTCCCAAACCATGTGCTAATGGCATTCAACACAAAAAACACTGCCCTGACAAATGGAGTTCACCCTGTCCAGCCTCTCAGGCTCAGAGCACCAGTCAAATCCACTGCAAACACCTCCTGCTTGCAAAGCAGCCTCAGGCTACTTGGGCTAAAATGCACAGGGTTCCTGGCGTCTGGACACAGGTGCTCACTCCCAGCCCCCTAAGGAGTATATGTGGTGACCCCACAGCGAATGCCACCACACCGGGACAGAGCTCTGGAGGCAAGAAAGGTGTGGGGGTGGGGCAACGGGCATTGTTCTTTCTGCCACATCTCCTATGCTGGATGAAAAAGTGTTTACCTCCATGCTCGACAGCCCCTTGAATGTGTAGGGTTTATATAAATTAGGGGATCAAGGAGAAAAAAAATCTATTTTGGAGTAACGAGAGACAATATAAAGATCAGAACAATCACAGTGAGATGATGAGTATAGGAGGAGGACAGAATTCATCACGGGGAAAGAGGGTTTATTCCCACAGAGTGGTGGTCCATAATGAACTCCCCATTCTGAGAACTTTGCCATTGTGTTTCAACACACCTTTCCAGACATCTTGCTTGGTAACTTTTTGCCTTTTACATGCTCTAGAATGCCCTTTTCTTGCTTCTAAGTATCAGCACATTAGTGATGAAGGGAGCCACGTAATATGTATTTGTCTATGAATCAGCTCATGGGGACCTGAAGATTTCCTGCTCCCTGTCCCTTCAAGCAAAGTCAGTCGCCTCTCTTTTGTCACATTATCCTTGCTTACCCTTTATGGTATAACGTAACCATGTTTTGACTTCCGTTTATGATTTTCCCTGCCCACTGGTCCATAGTTCACTGAACAGAAGGGCTGTTTATTATTTCTTTTCTTTCCACAGTGCTTAATACAATCCATGGCACACAGAAGTGCTCATAATTATTCATGGAATAAACGAATAGGTCATTGAATGAATGAAAGAGGATCGAACACTGAATTTTTGCATAGATGCCAGTCCCTGAGCCATTCAGTCACATGAAGTGTGGTTACCGGCTTGGTAACCCTGTCTAATGTTGTGGATCCAAACTTTTAACCCATTTCTTTTTTTTTTTTTAAGATTTTATTTATTTAATTGACAGACAGAAACACAGCTAGAGAAGGTACACAAGCAGGGGGAGTGAGAGAGGGAGAAGCAGGCTTCCCGCCGAGCAGGGAGCCCGATGTGGGACTCGATCCTGGGTCTCCGGGATCATGACCTGAGCCGAAGGCAGTCGCTTTAACCAGCTGAGCCGCCCAGGCGCCCCCTAACCCATTTCTTCACCCACTACCTATAGTGGGGGCACCAGGAATCATCTAACACCTTAGGAACAATTGCTCTCACTCTCAACAGTGGGCTAGTCTGGTTGCCTGGTTCAGAGCAGTTAAATGACATACTAAACTCCCATAATCATTCATCAGGACTGATTTGGGAACTAGTAGAAGAGATATATCCATTAAGCCAGTGCTGAGTCTCAGTAACTGCCCCATGGTTTGAATAATCAATTGCCATTACCCAACATCCAATAACCAACAGAGATGAACGCATTCCTCCCCTCACCCCCTCTCTCCGCCACGCCAGCCAGATTTAATAAGATGGCTCGTGGTACTCCATCTCCCCCACGCGAACCATGAAAGCATCATAATCAAATGTCTCTCGTTCACTGGATGTTCCCAATCAGAACAGGAGGGTTAACAGGTGAGAGCAGCCTGGAGGCTTGGATCCCTGACGTGGAGCCCGTGCCCCCCTGTTCACCACGCAGGAGGGGTCCTCTTCAATACACTGCTCACAGCTCAGGAGAAAACCCCGCATCAGCCCTTTCTTATAAACAAGAAAGAGACCACTTTCCAAGATGCCGCCTGATTTCCATAACCCTTCCTCCCTCCTTTCTGAAGCACGAAGTAATCTCTCCCCTGCAATATAATAAATATTTCACTTTCAAATCCCGATTCATTAAAGGAAGCCCAGGAGGGAGAAATAATAAGGTGTCGCTTTACAGCCCAAATAAAACAGTGAAAGATATATTCTATAATTTATACTTCCGACTTTAGGTTGAGATAATTCATATATCATTTTCAGTTAGGGACCCAAAATGGTGCTGTGTCAGCATATTGGTTGAAAAATAACTTTTTGTATTATTTTATGCCTTTCGGTAACGTGCCTTGGTTATCATACATCAACACCAGGGCGGGTTCCAGTGTCTTGGCAGCTCCTCCTAAGTCATTCTCTTTCCTAACCACTGTGACTTTCCCTCCTCGCTACAGACGGAGCCCCTAAACTGCACACTCATGCATATTCTCCTAGACACAAAAGCACAGCTCCAGCTGGGACTGGCTTGGGTGGAACCATCTCTCCCACCACTGTTACCGTCACTTGACTATTCTCTTCTCTAAGGATGAGAAAACGAGAAGAACCTCCATTGGAAACAAGCTGTATGATATGTTTCCAAGAGAAATACAATCTTACTCATGTGCAGCACGTACGGGTAGGGGTTCGGTGGAAAGAGCATCAGCTCTGGGCATGTGTTCAAATCCCAACCCCTCCTCTTACTATCTGAGTATTCCTGAGCGATATTTAATTTCTCCAAGCTTCAGTCTTCTTGTCCATAAAACAGGGATAATAATAGCCGGCCACACAGATTTGGGGGAATTGTAACTGAGGCGAAAGTCATCATCAAACCGTGGTAGAAATTATGTACTTATTGTGTGTGTGTGTGTGTGTGTGTGTATGTGTGTGAATGCGTGTATACGCTTAGTGACAATAAATGCACACAGACACACAGAGCTGACGTGGGTCCCACACTCTAGGTGAATCTCCTCATCTGCTCTCATCATAACCTCATAAACCTGCCAGGGGTATACTCTTCAGTTTCTAGATGAGGAAACTTGAGTCTTGAGAAGTTAAACCATATACTTAAGATTGTTGAATATGCATACCAGGTATTTAGAAAATATCCCTTATACTTGGTTTCTGGGCTCTTATGAGCGTGCTAGGAACTAAGCAAGGCAGGAGAATCACGGCAAGAAAATCCATCCCCCTGCCAGTACCGCCATGTTGTCTCGCCTGCTTCAGTAGCCCTTTGGTTCAGACATATGGCGAGGCTGTGGGGTCTCTGGACTCCTTCAGGTCAAGCTGGCAAACATTAAACTTTCTCGGTGAATCACCCTTCTACTCAGCAGATCTCTGGTTACTCCATTTGTCTGGAAGGTACCACACTGAGACTAATCTTCTGTCCCACCCAAGGGTCCCCCAGACACAAGGCCAGGCTTCCTCTGCCTGAGGGAATCAGAAGAGGATCCCGAGAGCGCTCCAGGCTGTGGGACTCCAGCACTAGCAGAGGCATTAGGCAGACATGTCCTCCTGCCTGAAGTTTTGGGGAGGGGTGCTCGTACTTCCACTGGGTTTAGCCTTCCTTTTCCAGATCGTCTGACGGGGATCCACAGGGCTAAAGTAACCTAGACTTACAGAAGTTGGTGTCAACACCAGGGCCTGCCCCCAGAGCCCAGGTCTTACTGTCTCCAATATACCATGAACCCTTCCTGTCCAAGTCCTGGACAGGCACCCACGACTATCCACCTCAGTCATGGGGGTCCATGTGCAGTAATAACAAGCCTAGTAAAGTAACAACAACAACAACAAAGGGCACATGCCATGTGTCAGGCACTATGCTTTATACTCTCTGTGTATTAGTTCATCTAATCCCTAAAACAACCCCACAAGGGGATAACAATGCCTCATCACTCTTTCGTAGTCCAAAAAAAACCCAGACTTTAAAAAATAATTCTCCTAAGGTACCTGCAAGTAATGGAATATTATTCAGCACTAAAAAGAAATGAGCTAGCAAGCCATGGAAAGATAGGGAGGAAACGTAAATGTGTATTACTAAGTAAAAGAAACAAGTCCGCAAAGGCTGCATAGCATGTTCTAGCGAAGACAAAAACCATAAAGACAGTAAATGACCATTGTTTGCCAGAGCTGGAGAAGGGATGAATAGGCTGAAAACAGGGGACTTTTAGGACAGCAAAACCTTTCTACAGAGCATGATAATGATGAAACTGTGACATTATCCATTTGTCAAAACCCATAGCTTGTACAACACAAGAGCGAATCCTCATGGAAACTCTGGACTTTAGATAGTAATAAGGTATTATACAGTGGTATTTGTTCATCAGTTATAATAGGCCTACCATGCAAGATGTTATTAATAGGGGAAGCTGTATGTTGTGATGGGGTGGGAGGCAGTATATGGGAATTCTCTACTTTGTGCTCCATTTTTCTATATGGAAAAATATAGCCCTAAAAAATAAAGTATTATCAAAAGCAAACCAAAGCAAAAAAGTAGCTTTCCAAGGTCACTCGATCACTAAGTGGGCAGCCGTGATCGAACCTAAAGTTTGGCCCCAAACTTGAAGCTCCTAGATTTTAAGTCCAGAGATGCAATAAGCTTTTATTTGAATTCCAGTTTTCTCATCCCTCAAATGGGAATAAGCTCAGTAATAGCTCTCTCCAGCCCCTTATTCAGAGAGCACCAGCCAAACGTTTCACTGTAAAGAATTGGGAAAATTTTTGTCAACTGTCAGGTGCTATGATCTGAAATCCCATCTACGGTCCATAAAAAGCATGCTGCACTTCTCTGGTTGCTGCTGCTGAGCGTGAATTGGAAGAAAATCATGTGAAGAGGCTCATAATCACCTCCTTTCCTCGGACACTGGTCTCATTTGATTGGGCCCAAAGGGAGGGCTGAGTCTCTGGGCCCCAGAGGGGTGAAGCAGCCAAAGATGCCGAGGTTGTGGGTCTGCAAAGCTCTTGAAGCAGAAAGGGGTGGGAGAGAGCGAGAGAGCAAGAGAGAGCGAGAGAGCGAGAGAGCAAGAGAGAGCGAGAGAGCGAGAGCGAGAGAGAGAGGACAGCTGCATCAGAACACTCATTTATCATAAGAGCGATTTCCCTGTTAATAAAGTGACCTTGTGTAAACAGCTCAACTTCTCATGGCTCTTGCGTCATTAGGAAAGGGCCACCCGCTGATCGATTGCAACCACAGGGGCTGCTGAACCAGCGTGAACTGCCACCACTGAAAGAATGCCACATGATCCAGCCTAGCCCCTGATGACAGAGAGACTGGGCAGGGGAAGGGAGATGCTTCTCACCAGCTCCTTTGTGGGCAGAGGGGCAGACTGGATCCTGGGTCACAGTGGGCCCAGGATGGGGACTCCTCCCAAGACCTTGGAACTGTGAGCAGAAAGCCCCTTCCAAGGCTTGGGGCATCCAGACCATGCTCTGCCTGTCCTAGAGAGTGCCTATGGATGGTTCTTTGGTCTTCCAGAAAGAGAAGTCTAGGACAGGCGGGACCCTAATTACCTGGGTCTGTAATAGAAAACAACTAAAAGTGACCATGGAGCTTTAGGCTCTTTCAAGCTCGCCTGGGCTCTGCCTCACCGAGTCGTGGTTCAGCACACTCAGATTCCTGGCTGAAGGGTCACCATTGCCCTAGCATGCAAGCCACGGGCAGAAGGAGAGCTCTCTGTCTCAGCTCCAATAGAGACCAGAGGAAGCCCAGCACCTCCTCCCTGGTGCCCAGGAGACGAGCTGGGAGATGGGGGGTTGGGGGATCCTGCCAGTATGGGGCATGGGCGCGCTGTGTGATCGGGACACCTTGCTCTGAATCCCTGAGTGAAGGTTAAACCAGTTGATCTCCAAGGTGCCATCTGGTTCTCAGAGTTCCAATTACGTGTGGTACTTCTCTTAACTAAACATACAGATGTTAAAGCGATTTTTAAAACTAATAAGGTGAGTAGCTGGAGTGGAAAATCATCCTCACACTAATTCAACCCTCTATTCCCCTCCTCAATTGTTTTTCCCTGCCCCCTGGAGCTGAGATGTGGAATTTGCCAATATTTGACATTTTACAAAAAGATCTTATTTCCCACAAAGACAAAAGACATCTTTTAACCCTCTTTTCATGTTTCCTCTGGCCTGGAATCCTGAGAGAGAGAAGCCTGCAACTCCCAGGAAAAGAGGACACGATGCGAAAAAACCAAACCCATCATCACCCCCTTTTTTCTCTCCTAGTAGAAGCTTCCAATTCCCAAGCAGGGCTCTCAGCCCTGGAATTAACCCCCATTATGTTGCATAGCAGCCTGCCTCCAACACATACAATGCAAGCTGAGGGCTTTTTGATGCACTGACACAATTTGGTGAACATAACATATTTCTTTCTTTTCAACAGCATCTCTCCTACCTTTGTCCCAGTTCTTTAAGGGCTGGGGCTCTTAGCCTAGCTATCGCTGAATCTTCAAGGGAAGTGCTACTTTAAAAAGGACTCAAGTTTTACCCCCTCCCAGGAGTATCTGCATTTTAACAAGGAACTCTTAAGGCTTGAAATCTTTCACATCAAGGAATGAATCTCTAACAGTAGAATTTTAGACCTTAGGGCTGACAATGGGAACACTCTTTTGTGGTGGGGGAGACCTGGCAGGGACACTATCTTCTCAGTTGACTTCTCACACGGTGTCTGCCCACAAAGCCCGCCTGTGGGACTTGGAGAGACAGAAGCTGCTTCTCACTCAATAAAGAAAGCAGCTGGGGGGTCTAGGGGGGACACAGTCAGTTAAGCATCCAATTCCTGGTTTCTACTCAGGCCACTATCTCAGGGTTGTGGGATCGAGCCCCATGTCAGCTCCCCGCTCAGCATGCAGTCTGCTTACGACTCTCTCTCCTTCTCCCACTGCCCCTCCAGCTCATGCTCGCTCTCTAAAATAAATAAATCTAAAAAGAAGAAGAAGAAGAAGAAGAAGAAGAAGAAGAAGAAGAAAGAAAGAAAGAAAGAAAAGAAAAGAAAAGAAAAGAAAAGAAAAGAAAAGAAAAGAAAAGAAAAGAAAAGAAAAGAAAGAACAAAAGCAGCTAGCTATGCCCACCCTCCAGTTCTTAGATTATAGTGAGAAGGATTTGTGTTATTCCTGAAGCATGTCCTGGCTGGGAAAAAAAGTGAGGACTAGAGCCAGTGAGGATCACCTCTCTCGAGAATCTATAAACATATCTAGATGAGGGGCTGTGGTGGGGGATGAGTTCATGCCTGGTCTGAGGGCCAACCTCTTTTATTCATATAAATATGAATAAAGGCGAACAGAGTAACTTGCTTCAACAAAGAATAATGAAGAGCCAACTGTTTAAGGGACATGCAGTGTGGAAGATCAGGTGGGGAGCAAGGAGTGGAAGGCGCTGGTAAGGGGAAAAATGATTTGCTTACTGTCCTTGAGGAAGCCCAGAGGGTAGTGGCCAAGATGAGCACACACTCAGCACCCTCTAACCCTGCACTGTAAATGCCACATGAGCAAAGTAGTGTGGGAGCCCAGAAAGTGCTAACAGCACCAGGGGGTCAGGAGAAGCCTCAAAGAGACATTTAACTGTGCACTAAAGACAAGCCAAGTCATTCTGGAGATAGAAGGTAGGAAGCACAGAAGGGCAGAAGGCACATGGAGACATGAAGAGTATGGGGGTTCTGGACAACACAAAATAATAATTTGTCTAACTAGCGTGCTATTTTCCTTAATGGGACCCTTCTTCCAAGTGTCTCTCCTTTCTCCAGCTAGATGCCTTGGTGTGAAGGACACCCACCAGCTGGGCGCCTGCGGCTGCCTCACTGGGAAGAAGCTGGTCTGCAGGCATGGGGGAGGGGTGCATGGTCGCCTCCAACAATGGGCTGAAGAAGGAAACTTCCTCTTTTATTTTTTAATTGAATTTTATTTTTTCAGTGTTCCAAGATTCATTGTTTATGCCCCACACCCAGTGCTCCATGCAATACATGCCCTTAGTACCCACCACCAGGCTCTCCCATCCTCCCACTCCCTTCCCTCCAAGACCCTCAGTTTGTTTGTGAGTCCAAAGTCTCTCATGTTTCGTTTCTCTCCCTGAATTATGCTACTTCCCATTTCCTTCTCTTCTCCTCCTGCCCTCTGTATTATCCCTTATGCACCACAAGTAAGTGAAACCATGTGATACTTGACTTTCTCCACTTGGCTTATTTCACTCAGCGTAATCTCTTCCAATCCAGTCCATGTTGCTACAGAAGTTGGATATTCATCCTTTCTGATGGAGGAGTAGTATTCCATTGTATATATGTACCATATCTTCATTATCCATTCATCTATTGAAGGGCACCTTGGCTCTTTCCACAGTTTGACGATTATGGCCATTGCTGCAATGAACATTGGGGTACATATGGCCCTTCTTTTCACTACACCTGTATCTTTGGGATAAATACCCAGTAGGGTCATAGGGTTTTTAATTTTTTAAGGAATCTCCACACTGTTTTCCAAAGCAGCTGCACCAACTTGCATTCCCACCAACAGTGTAAGAGGATTCCCCCTTCTCCACAGCCTCTCCAACACTTGTCGTTTCCTGTCCTATTAATTTTGGCCATTCTCACTGGTGTGAGGTGGTATCTCAATGTGGTTTTGATTTGAATTTCCCTGATAGCTAGTGATGATGAACATTTTTTCATGTGTCTGTTAGCCATTTGTATATCTTCAAAAAATGGGCAGGAGACATGAAGAGGGAAGCTTCCTCTTAAGCCATCGCTACAGGGAGTAAATGGCAGTGCCTCAGCGTATTGCCATGAGCAAAGGCGAGTGAGGAACTGGGGAACGCCGGACCACTAGCCATTTTAGGAAGCCCTGCTGCAAGGGAAATGCACTTGGAGACTTGGTTTTGTCTATAAAATCCTTGCCAATGTGGTTTCTGCTAGAAGGTATCCGTGTTTCTTTGAATATGAAAATAATATTTGCAACCACTTCCTAGTGGGTCGAACAAGGACTGGCCATGTTCGTTTTGTGGGCTCCCTCACCCCCAGCACTCTGAGTCCCTCAGGATGCACCCCCACTCCAAGTCGAGTGGCGTGCCCTCAGGGTCCAGGGGCGTCAGATCTGAGGGTTAAGAAGGAGGCTGTGGGACAGGGCTGAGGCCAGAGGCAGAAAGACCAAGTAAGCGAGAGCACTGATGAAGAAGAGAGGCACTGATAGAAGCAAAGAGGGCAGAGTAAGTACTAGGAAGGCTTTCTACGCAGACTTCACTAGACGTGGTATCTGTTGGTCATGGAGAAAAAGAGAAAACATCCCAGGCTCCAAGTTTTCTCCTGCAGTGCTAATTACAGTTTCTGTTGCTATGTAACAACTGCTTCCCTCACTGAGCCCCTTCCAACAGCCATTTCATTAAGCTGACAGGTTCTGTGAATTAGGGATCTAGAAAGACAGAGTCAGGGTGTCTCACTCACGGTGTCTGAGGCCTCAGCGGGGGAAAATTGGAAGGCCGGAGTGACTTCCCTGGGCAGGAATCACCAGGTGGGACCTGTACTGCTAGGTCTGGTGGTCAGTGCTGGCTATCGGACTGGCCCTCTGGAGTCATGCGGCCTGGGCTTCTTTGGGATGCCTCCCAAGATGGCAGCCGGGCTCCAGGAGCAGGCATTCCAAGGGCACGAAGTGCGTGGCCTCTTGCCTTAACTTGGAAGTCTCAAAGCATTACCTCCACTGTGCTCTGCTGGTGAAGGCAGGCACAAGGGTCGCCCAAGCTCAACAGACTGTCAGGTTCCTAGACTCCACCACTGCGTGGGAGGAGCGTCAAGGTCGTGCTGTGGGAAGAGGACGGGGAATGGAAGGTTTTGTTGTGCTCTTCCTCGGAGAAGACAATGTGCCACCGCGCTCCAGCGGGAGACCCTCTTGTCAATTTCCACCTAGAGTTAGAAGCCCAGCTTGTAACTGTGAGCAAATAAGAAGGAGTTCTTGTGGGCTTCACCTTTGCCTTCCCCCACAACACCCACCATCATGTCTTGCTTTCAGAAAGGTTTAGTAAGAATTTGTGTGATGAATGAATAAACAACAAATGAATAAATGAATAAGAAATGGGCTGCTGGAATGTCTCCATGGCACCCGACACAGACATCTGCCTGGAGAAACTGGAGCCCCTCGAAGGAAGGGCGCACTTAAGGCAAGTTGGTTTTATTGCTCTCACTTCCCTCCTGTATGTTCTCAGCTAATCCGGCAATCCATTATTTATGGGTAGCCTAATTAAGGTTGTGAGAGGCTTGATCCTTGTTTACTTAAGCCTACCCCAGAAGATTGCCAAGATTAAATAAAATTACCTCCAGGCAGGAAGGGCTCGCAGGGGCTGGGCTAGAAGAGAAGATGGGAGACTAAGAAGCTGCCTTCTAGGGAGCATGCACCTTGGAAAACTTCCCTTTTGTCTCCCACGCACGCACGCATCACATGCCCCATGCCGCATCCCCGCCCAGAGCCGCAGAGCACCACACACGTGCGCAGGCATCAGTGAACCCCTCTGTCTACATGCGCTGGGGGCCGCTGCCGTATAAAATGCACTCTTACACAAATGTTACTGCTCCAGCACTTGCTGCTGCCAATTCCAGCTTAATAAAGATTCAGATAATCTAGACCAAACAAAACTCAGTGAAGTCTGAAACTAACTAATCGAAAACGATTAGCTCCTCTCAGCCTCTGAATTTACCCTTTTCTTGTAAAACTGAAGACTGATTCTTGTTTGGATGCTAGACCTTGTATATTTAATGAAGAGACAAGACGGTTTCTGGAGGGGAGGGGATGGTTCATATTTTTTAAGTGACTGATAGCAAGTTAGAAAACATTTCAAAGGGTCATTTACATGTTCCCCCCACCAGCCTTGAGCCTGTTCTTTGGAGCAGCAGATAACCCATCAGTATTTAGCTTGAATTCAGGGTTAAAGGGACCCTTCACCCACGGGAGAACCTTGAGGTTTGCTCAAGCTCACATCCAAGAGGCTATGGGGACCTCAGGGTTTTAGAGAAAGAAGAATATTCTTGGCTTCCCCTCTTCATCTTCCAGCAGCATCCAAAGAGATGCCATTGGTAGTTGGTGATCTAGAGTGAAGGTCCAGGGGACAGTGATGGAGGCAGGGTCCTCTATCAAGAGTGAACGCAGGAAAAAGAATGAGCTTTCTCAATATGGAGGAAGTAGAGACACATTTTGCAACACATGCCTCTATTCATTTATTTCATAACACATACCGGGCAGTGTCCCAATATCAGGCGCTGTGCTAGTCTCTTACTGTGGTTACTCACAGTTCAATGGGTGATATGAATAAGCTGATGAGCTGATTACCAAATGATGATGCTGTCATACCGTTGAGCACAAATAAGGCACAGAAGGGGCTTCTCAGCCTGTCTTAAGATTTGAAGCAGGTTTCTGGATGTTGGTGAGGGCTAAGCTCTGAGTTAGCTGATTGTGCGTGTGAGAGAGAGAAAGAGAGAGAGGGAATGGGGAGGGAGGATGATGGGTAGGGTGGTTAATGGTGGAAGATGGTGTTCCAGAGAAGTAACTGCATGAGAAAAGACATAACAACATCATGATCCTCCTAACATAACAATAGCAATGGTGGAAAAATTAGTAATGGCACAACTGCCATAAATATCTGGCATAGTATAGAGCACTTTATATGGATTACATTTAATCTTAATAATGAATCTAGATTC
Source organism: Spilogale gracilis (assembly GCA_004023965.1). Taxonomy (NCBI): domain Eukaryota; kingdom Metazoa; phylum Chordata; class Mammalia; order Carnivora; family Mephitidae; genus Spilogale; species Spilogale gracilis. Next base: position 129,777 of record PITA01002696.1, on the reverse strand, counting down.
TCCCCATTTTACACAATATATCACCACATCATCACATCCAGATGAAGGAATTTGCCTAAAGTCACAGGTGAAGAAGTTGGAATTGAAACCTCGGCAGAGAATTGAAATGTGCAGGCCGTGCTCTCCGGGCGGCCAGGGCAAGGCGGTGTTCTTTATCCTCCCGGCAGTTAGACATGGAGGGGAAGGGACGTAATCAGATGTGCATTTGAAAGGCCAGTCTGGAAGCCCAGTGGCAAGGGATTTGAGGATGGAAGGCTGGAGGAGAGGTGGCTAAGTAGGAAGGTTCAAGTCCCAGGGCACCTCCACTGGGGGCTGAGGATGAGAAGAAAAGTCAAACCTGAGAAATGTTTGAAATAAAAACTTGAACATTTAAACAGTATGAGTGACTAGATGTGAAGGGTGCATGAAAAGGAATCTAGAATTCCTGGATTTATCACCAGAGTGGGCGGAAGTGCCATGGGTCATCTAGAAAATCCTGGAGGCAGGGTGGGCTTGGGGGTCAGAAGGGGAAGAAAAATATGGAGAGACAGAGGTGTTCCCTAAGGTTGTATGCTTGCTGACCCTGACATGTGGTGGGGCATCCAAACAGGCATGAATAGAAGCTATTTGGGTGGATGGACCAGAAGCTGAGCTACGAGGTTAGAAATGAAGGTACCATCCACCATTATGTGATGAGGTTACCCTGGGAGGGCAGCCCTTGTGGGAAGAGAAAGAACACTAGAGAGCACCTATGTTGAAAGGCAGATGGAAAAGAGAAGCTGGAATGTTGTCCATGAAACAACAGATCTAAAAGGTAGAAGGAGAATCCAGAAAAAATAACAACAACACACAAAACCATAAAAGAAGGGAACAAAGAGTTTTCAGAGTGGTGATTACATCTAATGATGCAGAGAAGTCCAGACAAAGGACTAATAATCTGTAGTCCCTCCGTGAGCTTTGACACATAAGTTGTGGAGTAGGGAAAGGGAGGCAAGGGAATGCACAGAGGGAACAGCAGGTACAAAAACAGGGGGACTGATCTTCCAAGCAACTTTTCCAAGTAGGAAGTGAATGATCCAAAGACCCAGCATCAAGATCAAGGACAGCTGATGAGGATGTGAGAAATCTGAGCCTCTGAAGGATCGCAAGAAGGAACAAGGAGGAAGAACAAGAGGAGGAGAGAGAGAGGGGACAAGGGAGTGAGGTCGCAGCTTTGACGAGACTGGATGTGATCAGGGCACGGCGGGGAGTGGGCTGTAAATCAGAAGGAGGACTGTTCCTTCAATAGTAGGAACCAGACTGGGAAAGATGCATAAATCCAAATGGTGGGGACGTCTGAGAGATGATCTCTAATACTTTAGTCTTCTGATTTTTCAGAAGAAGTAAGGGATGAAAGCATATGCTCAGTGTGTGAAGGAAGCTTGAGAAGAGAGAAGTGGATGAGTGGTGGGGAGGGGCAAGGGTGAGAGCTGCCCAACGACAAACTACTTGGTGCTTTTTGCCACAGAGCTCGGGCTGTCCCTGGGTTTATGGGACCTCCCCTCGGAATTCTCAACATATCAGGAAGAGGGGCAAAGGCATAAAATGCATCGTGGGAATTAGCCAGCTGAGCGTAGGATAGGGTCCAGCATACACACCAGCCCCTGGTGACAGTCATGGCTGTATTTTGGGAGCATTAAAGAAGCCAAGGCATGAAGGCGACCATATGGTGCCCGCACACAGCCCTCCGTGAGGGCCCGTGACATTTAGCAGCAATCAGCTGGTGATCTCCAAGGTCATTCGCTATCTTAAATTATAAAATCTAATATTCTTCTATCTTACAAAAGAAATAAAATGGAGACAGGCTTTTAACAGAAGAGTTTAAGATTAAACCTAAAGAGATTCCCAAGAGGAAGGGCTATAAAATGCCCAAAAGGCTTTTAAAGAAGGTGATAGAATCCTAGATAAAATGAGGATCAGGAGGGGGGGGCCCTGGGTGGCTCAGTCAGTTAAGCCACTACCTTCGGCTCAGGTCATGATCACAGGGTCCTGGGATTGAGCCCCGCATCGGGCTCCCTGCTCAGAGGGGAGCCTGCTTCTCCCTCTCCCTCCGCCCCTCCGCTCCCACTCATGTGTGTGTACTCCCGCATGCTCTCTCTCTCTCCAACGAATAAATAAAATCATTAAAATAATAATAATAAGGATCAGGACAGACTTCTAGGTGTCCAGAGACAGGCCAGAGGTCTGTGCCCAGATAAAGCGATGCCCCATAGCGTTGCATGCAGCCCGCCAGTCAGGGGGGCCTCCAGCAGGGTCTGCAGAAGGGCTGGGGGCAGGAGGGCCGGAGTGAGGCACGGAGGAGGCTGGGGAGGGGGCGTGCTTGCTTTCCCTCCTACAGTCTGCACCACCCCCTCTCCCCGCTGCCCCACAGGTGACAAAACTGAGGTCTGGACAAAGCAAAGGCCCTGGCTGGCTTTTTCATGGAAATCTGGACAACTTGCCGGGCTTCCGGACTGACAGCCCCGAGTCCTGTCCGGCCCGTCGCCACCTCCCCGACACAGACAGCGGGAACGTCAGAGCCATGGTCCCCGAGAGGGCCTAGAAATGGCAGCGAAGGCTGCGAAGCAAAAGAGATATGAATCGAGGCCCTGTTTCCATGGCCGGGCACAGGGGAATCATCACTTCACATAAATAAGCTGCAATGTAACCTGGAGTAATCCTCGGCGAAAACGAAGTACCGAGGGGGCCTGGGTTCCTGCTGTGAGATACGAAGTGTGCAGTTTAAGCTTATTTGAAGCTGGTAAAAGCCGGAGGACCTGCACATGGGCCCCCATAGCTTTAAGGAGAGCTTGTTTCGGTGGCAATGACGTTGTCTGAGTCCTGATGCTCAGGGAGTGCCCAGGATTATCGGCCCAATTAGAGAATTAACACTGCTCATCTCTGCCCAACCAAAGACAGAGTAACTACTCTGCAAAGGGGCCAGGCATCCAAAATGAAGCAGGGGACGGAGAGGCCTCTAATTGATCTTTATTTTAAATTTTTATTTATTTATTTTTTTTGCCCAGCAGCATGGTGCCAGTCTCAGAAAATGCCAGGCAGATGGAAGGAAGGTAGGGGTAGAGAGGGGAGAGGGAAATCACTTCACTTCATCAAATACTTCCTCCCCACCCGCCCATGCATCTTCTCTCTCTTTCTCTTGCCCTCCCTTCCTCCCTCCCTCTCCCTCTCTCTCTGGGCTCTTTTTATTCAACCTGTGAATGCTTCAGGTGCTTCTGTAGTATCTCTGAAGCCCAGTCCACGAGGAGGGTCAGCTGAGGGAACTAAACAGAGATCTAAGGTTGACTCAATCCTTCGCTCTCCTAAGCTGTGTGATCTTGGGCAATCTAGTTGCCTTCGCTGAGTCACACTTTGCTCCCTTGAAAACAGGAGTGAACCCTTAACGCTCACCTTTCAGTGTGATTGGGAATCAGGAAGATGACGACTACTGGTCTCTAGCACACTGCGTCCTGCCCAGAGGATGCATAAACTCTGATGTCAGCTGGAGCCAGCCCTGCTCTGAGAGTCACATGGAATGGGCCTGCGCCTGCACCCCAACCCACTTGGGGAGAAAACCCAGTCTTTCCAAAGCGTCTCAGAGGAGGACCCTTCATGCTTCTCCTGGTTACTGGGAATCAGCTCCAGTCAAGGACCCATCTGATTATCTGAAGATAAGTAATCCCTTTTCGCTCCCCACACACTGAGTCTGGACCCCGCCCTGACTCCTTCATTCCCTCCAAGTACTCACGCCCTGTGAGGGGCTCGTACTGCCCTGTGGGGACAGAGGGCCTCGTGGCCCACCAAACACCCAAAACTCTCTCCGATTTCATGGTCTTTCACGTCTCCCCACTCCAGGAGTCCCTCATAGGCAGCTCTCTCTTAACCCCTCCCTCTTTTCCTTGTTTACTATCCTTCCTCTGTTTTCTGTCTGCTCATCCCCAAGCCCAAATTCCTGTCCGTCTCTTATACCAAGCAGTTTGGTCGTTTCCCCCTGTGGCCTGTCTTCCCGTTCCATGCCTGGAGTTTAATCTTTCCCATCCAAAACACCCTGTCGAAGTATTTTCCTAAACAAAGTTGATCTTCTCCCTAAGAGGAAGTCTGGTACCAGCTCCTAATGCAACAATTATGTTCTTCCTACTATACCCATCCTTAATCAATACATGTTAGTGGCCTCTTCTCCTCTTCAACTGAAAAATATCTTTTCTCAGGCCACCTTCCCCTGAAATGACCTTCCCCATGTCTAGGGGGCCTCCTGAGAGTGGAAGTCCTCCTGACCCGTCCAGCCTGTCCTTCCCACTCCCTCCCCTGAGACCGCTCTCCCAAAAGTCAGCTTCAGTTTGCCAAACCTGATGACCTAGTCCCATTCTCAGTAGCAAGTGACACTGTTGACTGCGAACTCTTCCCAACCCTCAGCCTCCTCGGTGCCATCATCCCTAACCCTTCACCCTATCTGCCCCCAACTCTTCGCAGGGGTCCCCTCCCCCATCCCCACCTCAGATGTGTGGATGCTGCTCCCGCTAATAACTGTCGTCTCTCCTCAGTCTACATGGGTTTCCCACCTACCTCACCCATTCCAAGAGTTCAGTGTTCCAGGAAGCCGGTGGGGCTGTGAGCTATCATCCCCCCAAAGTTCCCCCATACCCACACTCGTGAGCATCTCCTGGAAATCTCTAACTGAATGAGGAACAAGGATCTCCAACTCACAAATCCAAACAGTGTTCATCCTCCCCTCCCCCCACTGCAAGCCCAGATGTTCACCATCCCCACCCGCCCCGCAAGCCCAGATGCTTACCATCCCCTCCCCACCTGCTCCTCACTACAAGCCCAGGTGCTCACCATCCCCACCCCCAAACCCTGTAAGCCCAGGTGCTCACCATCCCCTCCCCCCACTGCAAGCCCAGATGTTCACCATCCCCACCCC